>OVBA01006183.1:0-17652 GCA_900406435.1 Lepidium aucheri
ACATCCACTTGCTTAACCACTTACCTCAATGATTTGATAGCTTAGACCGAAGAAAAACCTTGTTATCAACTTAGCAAAGCTTACTTTCTGCCCAGAAGCATCACAAAACCTCTTCAAAANCAAAACCTCTTCAAAATGTCTCGAATGACTCTGTTTTGTGACACCGAAGCTTCCGCAAATAGAAGCAAACCATCAGCAAAGCAAAGATGTGATAACCGGGGATACCCACGAGCAATTTTCATAGGTTTCCATTGATGTGAATCTACTGCAGCCGTAATCAAATGACATAGCCTTTCCATACAAAAAACAAACAAATATGGAGATAGAGGATCATCCTGACGAAGGTCACGTCTAGGAATAAACGATGATATTTTCTCCCCATTTCACAGCACACTCATTTCAGGCCTTACAACCACCTGCATAAACCATATAGTCCACTAATCGGACAAGCCCACAACGTTCAATGTTTCTTTCAAAAAGTCCCACCTATTCTATCATAAGCTTTTTCAAGATCAAGCTTCAGTAGAATCCAAACCTTTTTCCTGGTCTTTTTACCCATGCTATGAATGACTTCTTGAACAACCAATATATTATTTGTACCAAGCCATCCAGGCATAAAGCTCGATTGGGTTGGACTAATAATCATCGGAACTGTGATGGGGCGAAACTGTGATAATGCTACTGGTTTTGCAATCTTAGGTATCATAACCAACAAAGCTTCATTCAATCCCGCAGGCATCTGACAAGAAGCAAAAAAGTCAAGCACCAATCGAATAACCGAAGGACAACAATTTCCCAACAGTCTTGATAAAATACTGGAGAAAAACCATCTGGACCTGGTGCTTTAAACTTACCCATTGCAAAAACTGCAGCTTTAATCGCACATGCCATAAACGACTTATCAAGCTTGGTTCTATCATGAACTGAGAGATGAGGAATCCTTCTAATGGAAGATGATCTGCTGTGGAAACAACATCACCAGACGAATATAATTCCTTATAGAAGTCTATTGCCATACTTTCCAAAGTGTTAGAATCTGAGACCCACTCATCTTGAGCATTCTTCAGCATATCAACTCTATTCTGATGGCATCGAATAACCGTAGAAGTATGGAAAAATTTTGTGTTTCTATCTCCCAAAGCTATCCATTTTTCCCTTAACTTCTGAAACCAAATTATTTCCACTTGTTCTAGCACTTCCTCGAGTCTAGAATCAAACCTTTCTCCTCTTCCAAAAGTGAGTATGAGACTGCATTTTCAATTGCTGATTGGACAACCTAAAGCTCCGATAGAAGTTGATCTTCCGTCATGTGATATACCCAAACACCTCTCGGTTCCACACCTTTAATCTAGCTTGAAGATTAGTAAGTGCCCTCTCTGTGGAGATGTCATGATTCTATGAGCTATTAAGAAGATCCCTAAAGCTCTCATGTTTTAGCCAAGCCGCTTTAAAGCGGAAAGGCCAGCAACACGGGTTAGTAGAGCGGTGCAGAGATAGCTCTACGAACAATGGTGCATGATCAGATGAAAGATAAGGGAGGTGGGACACCATGGCTTCTACCCATCTCAGCCTAGCTTTCGCACAACAAAGCATTCTATCAAGTCTTTTAGCTATATAAGTGTTCTCCGAACGTCCCCTTCTCCATGTGAAACTATTGCCTAGGAAGCCCATATCAATTAGAGAATTATAATGAATCCACTCCCCAAATAGAATAGATTCTTGTGAAAGACTACCATTACCACCCGTACATTCATCAAGACGAACAATGGTGTTAAAGTCACCTCCTACAAAAAACGGGACCTGAATATTCATGCGGGCTGCACTTAATTCATCCCAAAGTCCACTAGGTCTAGTAGATGACGGGGCAGCATATACAACAATCAGATGAAAGGCCTCTTCCTCTTCACCAATCTTAGTATGTATATACTGATCCGTACTAGTGAAAATAGTTACATTCCCCACACTCATACTCCATAAAAGCCAAATCCCTCCGCTATGCCCTACAGCATCAACTCGGAAGTTTTTCTCAAAACCCAAATTCTAGCAAATACGTTTAGCATTCGCCCCACTCGCATGAGTTTCAAACATATCAAGAACATCGACATGATTCTTCTTTAACAAGTAACGTAATGAACTTTGAACATAGGTTTATTTGGCCCCCGGAAATTCCATAGTTAGAAATTCATCATCAAATAACAATAATTGCGGAAAATGAAACACTGAAAGTTACTCCATTCACCTTCGATCCTCACCCTTGATTCTTTCTCTACTTCACCCGTATGTGCTAAATCCGAGGCAGATTAAAATTTGCATGTTGTTCTGATCTTTTGTGAAGTATTCCCTTCACTTGCTAAGTCAAGACGAGAGGCATTTGAATTTGACATAAACCTCATGACTTGCAGTAACTTTGTTGCAAGTTGTAGAAATTAAAGGATCCACACTAACATATTAACTTGAAGACAAATATAAGTGGGAACGTCACGATCATAGACATATTATACTAAATTTGTGGAGAATATTGTGTTGCATGTAGAGAAAAATAGGAAATATACATGAAAAAGAGTAGATCCAACAAGAAATTGGGATTAAGATTGAGTTTAATCGTCGGTGGAGAATCACCACGGGGAAGAGCAATTTAGTTTAACCGTCGGTGAATAACCACCATGGAGAAGAAAACTCATCACAAAAACCGACACTATGATCGGAGAGAAACCGAAATTAGATCCGAAGATTTATGGCCGGAAAGACATGCACCATTTTGAAGTTTGCTCTCGACTGAATTAGCATTAGATCACAAGTCTTTTCTTTTTTATTTGTGACGGTAGCAACAGAAGAGTTGGAGGAGCTAAGTAAGAGGAACGTAGAGTTGGCGAGAGAGATGGAGGGGCTGAAGAAGGAGATGATTCAGTTGTGACAGCGGACGGTGGTTGCAGAGGAGGCGGATGAGCGGCTCTCTTATCTTTACTTTTTCTTTGTTATTCGATGTCTCTCTTTTTTAGTTTTTAATTGGAATGATCTGATCATGCATGTAATGAAAACAAGAAAAAATATAGACCAAGATCAAAATTAGAAATTGATCGGATATTCATGAACCAGCACAAATCATAGATTGTCTGGTAGATTTACTCTTATCTCTATCAGCGAGAGATGAGAGAGAGAAACTTAACAAAGGGAGTTGCTGGAACCCGATTCTAACTCTTGCCTTTCTTTCTTTGTTCACAATTTCTTTTTTTATTATGTCTTGCGATCGTTTCCTGCAGAAATACAGTTTTTGCGTATAAGAATTATTTTTTGGAATCCCAACATATATTTAATATACTAGATGATTACAGTACGATGCACGAGACATTTTCTTGTTTTTTTTTGGAAATTTAGTATGTGCATTTTCTTTCTTTATGTTGATTGTTGACAATTGTGAGAATGAAATCATTGAGAAACTAAAAATAAAAAAACTGGAGGATCCAATGAGAAGATTCAGATCGAGAAGATAATGAAGATTGATCCGCTTAGGGTTATTTGCATAGAACAAAATTATTATGATTTTTTTGAATTTTTGTTACATATATAGGATATATTAAATTTGATGGTTTATTTTCTATGTATAAGTTAATAATAAGCATATACATATATATTTAATTTTTTTTTGTTTTCGTCATATATATGTATATAGAATATATGTGAGTTTTTTGTTGTTGTTGTGCGATATATATGTTTGTTTTACTATAATTAATAATTAATTAGAATGAATTATCTTGTAAAATTTATTAAAATCAATGAGAACAAATAAAATTTATTAAATTTTAAATCAACAAAAATAAAAAATAAAAAGTAAAAATCATAAACCAATAAAAGAGTAGAAAATATAAAAAATCAAAAAAGATCTTCTATAAGTAAAATTGGTGAACAAAAGTTTGACTTCTTCATCCCATAAACAAATTTTACACACAGAAGATTTATTCATGTCATATTAACACCAAAACGATTCCAAATACTATTGTTTCATACGAATTTGGAAGTTTAACCATCACAATCACACTTATCTGTGATGAAGATCTTTTTAGCTCTGAGCACATACCATATATATTGGATCTCAGATGTCTATTGACTCGAAACCAAATTTTTTCAACATTCTCTAATGTTTTTGACAATTGGGGCATGAGAAGTGAAGACAAAATAATAAAAGCTTTTGGTTTATCTTTACCTCCAATACATATCAAAATTATACCATAAATATATATGGCATCATGGAAATTGGCTTGAGAAGCTCTTTTAAGCAAGTTTAGTCCCTCATTTTTATGTTCATCATAAAATAGGATACAATTCCTATCCTATACAAAGCTTCAGAATTTGCAACTCCACATAACTTGTTATATCTTTTGTAGAAAACTTCAGGATTGTAGCAATATGGATGTAAATATTCTTCCTTAAGATATACTCGAAATAGAATTGGATGTTCATCACATATGTGTTTTAACTTCTTGCAAACTATTCTAAAGTTAAGAATAGTTGTTAAAGAATAAGTAGCACAAAAGGATGCAATTAAAATAAGAAGATCATCGGTCAATGATATTAGTGAATCCATGAAATATTTTCCAAACAATTGAAACAAAAATTAAAAGGTTGTAGAATTTGAGAATAGGATTTGAAAAAAATTCTTCTAATTATAACTAATAACTCGATGAACAACATATATATATATATACACACACGAATTAGTAGATATAACAACTTGATCTTATCATACACTAAATACGTACACCTAACTAAGTAACTTTTATTTAATTATTTAAAACATGAATACAAATATGTAGTATGTGTTCAATGTTATCAAAGTTTATATTATGATCTAGTCCTTTAATTTAATTGTATTGAAATATAAATATTTTGAGCCGTTATTTAACTTTTGAAGATAAAACCAAGTTAGTTAATTTGTATAATTTGTGAAAGCTTTTTGAGATATTTGTGATGTAAAACATATATATATATATATATATACAAACAAATAAAAAAATGAAGCAATTTGATCTTATCATAAACTAAATAATTGCAGCTAACTAAATAACTTGATCTTATCTCATATTGATATTGAATGTTAATTTTAAAATGATATCTCTTTTTGAATTTGTTTATTTGTTACTTGATTTCAAACCAACATTTAATTATCTAAAAAGACTTTCTTTGAAGATTTATCTCCTACTATAACACCAATAATTATAATTTTTATTTTTTGATCGAATTATAATATTGATATATGTATTTAGCATGTGTTATTAGTAGATTTAGGATAAGTAATATAAAATCATTATATTATAAATTGTAAATAAAACCAAAATAACATAATAATACAATAACTAAAAATGAAAATAATATAAATAAAATCGGACAAAAACTTATAAAATCGAAACAAAAAATGAGATCAGTCCCCATAGTCGATTAATACATTATGTGGCATCTTTCCATGAGACGTTTAACTTCATAATCCCATAAACAACTTCTACACACCATATCAGTTTTTATATCTTCGTCTTCTACATCTTTTGAATCTTCATCCATAAATGAACACTTGTCTTTCACATATGAATTCATCAACATCAAAACATAACTGGACTAAGTGTTTAAAGGTGAGGGCTAAGTCTATCATAAACTCTATCAAGATCATCATAAGTTTCCTTTAATGTAGTCTTAATAAAGGAAGACAAAAGTTTAGCACCTTTTATTTTTGAAGTCCCTCCAAGACAAAGTAGAGTGACACCGTATACATATTTGGCATCAGTAATACCTTTTTTAGAAGCATCATGTAAGAATTTGAGTCCTTCTTCTTTTTCTTTACAATAAAATAATCAAATTATACCCAACCTGTAAACAGCTTCCGGATGCTCAATATCTCTTAATTTTTGATATCTCTTCATAAGTTGAAAACGATACAATTTATTAGTATCGAACTTTAGTTCTTCTAAAAAAAGCTTGGACAAAACATGACTCTGGTCACATATTTTACAAAATATTTTAAAAACTAATCTTACATTAAGATAAGTAGACAAAGATGATGAAGCACAAACAATGAATATTGAGGTCAAAAGATCATGAGATAAAAGGTTTAAAGAATACAACATGAGTTTAGGTAAAGAAAAAAAAAGAATGAAAGAATTATTGTGTTGATGGAATGTGATATGGGAAAAGTAGTATTAGATATCTTCATATATATAGATATATAAGAGTCGATATTAGGATTTTCACCAAACGAAAGAGTCGATATAAGGATTTAATTTATATAGAGAAGATATCTAATTTCGATTACGACTAAAATCAGACATTAAGGTTTAATTTCAAATCTTATTTAAGTTTTAATTTTTATTTACTTCAAACTTATCTCTTATTTAAGCATTTATTTCCTATATATAAAAAAAATAATCGAAATTTTTAGTAATTTTAATCCTGAACTAGTAAAATATTTTTAATATCATGAATATATATATATATCTTATATATATATTGTTCGTAATATATCTATTCTATTGAAATTAGTCCAAGACAATATTTTACTAGAAAGATAAGTTTTCATCAACAAAATATTTAAATAATATATAATAAAAATTATTATATTATCTACTATTATAAAATCAAAAAAATATTTATAATTTAAGTAAACTATACTGTATAAACTATATAGGATGTATTCCTAAAAATAAAAATTACCATCTAAATATCGAAATTATTATAATATGATATAAAAATTTTTATAATATAGAAATCATTATAATATCACAATCATTATGAACGTAGTATAATATCAAAATCATTACATCATTATAATATAGAAATAATTATGAGATAATTATAATATCTTAAATAATGTAATGAAATCATTATAGTATTGAAATCATTATGAAATTATTATAATATAGAAATCATTAGATTATCTTATATCATGTCATACAATCATTATAAAATAAAAATCATTAGCTCATCATTATAATATCTTAAGTCATGTCATTAAATTATTATAATATCAAAATTATTATGAAAACATTATAATATCAAAATCATGAAATCATTATAATAGAAATTTTTGAATCACATGTATGATCTAATTGATCATAAAGCATATAATCAATAATTAAATTATGTTAAAATTTAAACAATTTTAATTATATAAATTAATTAAATTGGTGTATAATAACAATTAATATATTCTTTACCTATTATAAAATCAAAAACATATTTATCGCGATCAAAAAAGAAAAATCAAAAAATATTTATTGTGTCGATAGAAGGTGATATGTGGAGAAAATTAATATTAGGTATTAGATCATGAATTAGGAATTAGATCATCAAATTTTTTTACTATAATGATTTCATGATTTTAATACCTTAAGAGTCGATATTAGAATTTAATTTATATATAGAAGATATCTAACTTCGAATATATCTAGAATTAGGTATTAGGGTTTAATACATAATACTAAAACCTAAAGAAAACAAATTTGTAATTTTTAGATAATAAATTCAAGTAATAATAAATCATATTAAATATATATTTAGAAGAAGTCGGCTATTGATATTGATTTTGTTTTGCATTTTTTTGGAACTTAGAATCTTAGATAATCAAATTGTTAATGAAAAAATAACATAATATTATCATTAATTAGGAAAAATAATAGCATAATCGAAAGTAAAAGATAACAAAAAAATAAAAAATAATAAGTAAAATAAATACTAAGAAAAATCTAGAAAATTTGCATGAGACGCCAAATTTCATTATCCCATAAGCAACTTTTACACACCAAATCAGTCTTGATGTCTTCATCTTTTCTATATTCCGAAGGTTTATTGGAACATGGACAATTGTCTTTGACATATGTGTTCATTAAATCCCAAAAAATAATTGGGCTGATCATACTAAGATGAGAAGTAATTCTAAGATCCAAAATTAAACCAAGATTATTATAAGTTTCATATAACATAGTCTTGATAAAAGAAGAGAGTAGATCATAACCTTTTTGTTTTGATGATCCCCCAACCATTAACAAAGCGAGACCATAAATAAACTTGGCATCAATACTACCCTTGTTAGTATCTTCACTTAATAAGTTGAGTCATTTTTTTTGTCGCTATATAATAACCAAATTATACCAAACCTGTAAAGAGGCTTCAGGGTTTTCAATATCTTTTAATTTCTGATATCTCTCAAAGTGTTGAGGAGGATACAATTCATCAGGATGGAATTCAAGTTCTTCCAAGGATAGTTTGACCAACACATGATGCTTGTCACACAGTTCATGAAATATCTTTGAAACTAATCTTAGGTTAAGAAAAACAGAGAAAGATGATGAAGCACAAAATATGAACTGAAGCAAAGATGATTCTTTCACTAAGCTGGCCAAATCCGATCTGTTTTTCATAGACCAAGTAGTAAAATCATCAGGGTTTATAGAGATTACAAATCGAGAATGAGCTATCCTTCCTCCTACCAATAACAAAGATATTCTCCCACTTGAAGCAAAATTGAGAACAACCTTACCTCTATACTGAATAGCTGCAGATAAGATTTTCCATTGATAAGTTTTCCCTGTTCCTCCAAAACCGTAAACAAAGAAAACTCCACCTCTATCATTAAGAACTGAATCAACTACATTATCATATACATCTTTCTGCTCAAGAGTCAATTGCTGTACATCTCTATCATGTTCCCTTTTCAATTCCTCACTTCTTCAAACAAAAAAAAATTCATTGTAGCTGAATTGAAATTCAAATCTATTTGAGGCATTGAATCAAATCTACACAGAGAACTCCCACTATTTTTCTAATATGCAGTCCAACTCAATTAATGTATGATTCCCAAGATGATTCTCATTGAGTGTAAGTTCTATAAAAACATAATATAGTTCTAATATGAGTGAGATAATATAAACAATAAAAATAAAAATTTAAACAAATCGAAAACAATAGTTTAAACTTTAAAAATGTACATGGTGTATTGATACCTTGCATAAAGTATAATTATCGTTTTTAATACTGTATATCTTCTGAAAGAAATCTCCAAATACTCTCCCACACAAATTCTGGAGATGATAAGCTGTTTGTCATTAACATGTGTGCAAAAAGCAAAGAACATATCGATGACCATTAACTTGCACTAACAATTGCTTCTATATATTCAGAATCATCATCTAATAATCCTCTAGCAATACATGCCTCTTTAAAAGTCTCATGTATAACACCTTCAAAAGTTCTTATATCTTCATAACATGTAGGACCTCTCACTATATTAAGAAGTATACTCAAGTAGAACAACTCTCGAAGTGAGGGAGGAACATAGTAGATCTGTCCTATAGCAAACTTATTCCTCTTCCTTTTATTCCAACCTTTTCCTCTTTATTGTATACACACTTTATAGGGAACTCAGCATATGTTACACTCCTAGCTTCTTCATCAATCTTATTACAGGCCATCCAAGCCAAAATATCGACTGATCTATTGACTTTCTATTCAGAAGACTTTCTACAGGATCATCATCTTTCCACACAACAACTTGTTGGTCCTTCTCATGGAAAAAAACTTCTCAACAGGAATAGACCTATAATATATATGAAATGCTAGTATCCTCCAAGTCGCCTCACGTGCTCATACATACCTATATATTAAATAACACTTGATTTTAACTTTATACTTAGTGAGTAATCATGATCAAATAATAGTTGTCTGTTATCATATTGTAAAAATAACAACTCTAGAAATCAAACAAAAAAATAGTCAAAATATCATATAAATTAGATAATTTTAGCAATAATCACAATCAATAATAAAAATCAGAATTCTTTTTTTTATCAAAAATCAATTATCAATTATTTTGTGATGATAAAATAATAATAGTTAGTTATAAAATTTCAAAATAAGAAGCATATAAATCGGACATACCTACAGTCAAAATATGACGTGATTTCATCTTCATGTGTTTCTTCACAATCATTTCTAGTTTCGTTTATAACTTTAGCAGATTGTTGATCCTCACAGATAGATTTCCTTAATCCAAATGTTCTGTCTTGTCCTTTATTTATATACTTAAATAAGTATTTAATGGATCTTGATTGATTACACCACTCCACATTTATATGTGCTTGATAACAAAGAGACAGATACTTGTTGTGAGGAACGACATATCTGTTATCACACTTAAAGTCATTCTTAATTACAAACATGTCATCATCACTACGTCTATAAACAGGATATCCATCTTAGTCAACGGACGTGCTTTCCTCAAAGTGTTTTGGGTAAAACTTTGAACACTTTTCGTCCTTTATGCAAGGTGAAGAAAGATTAACAGCACCACTTCACAACTTCATAGTATAAACAGTAGAATATGAGCATGTGGTAGTCTCGTTTAGCTACATTAAAAAGCAAACAATATATCATTAACTCATTAAAACTACACAATAAAAAAAGTAATATACACACTATATATTGTGACTAAAAGAAACAGTCAACTTTAATTGTTTGTAATATAAGTAAATATAGTATTTAGAAACATACCAGCAAAAGTCTTTTAAAAATACCATTGTTCCCAGTCAAATCATCCATAAGACTATCAAGCTTCATTTTGAACATTCTACACAAAATATCTTGTCTATCTTCAGATCTCAAATTCATTTTTGCTAGATATCTTGTAACTTCAGGCCATTTAGGATTACATGTAAATATAAATAAAAAGATCTGGAAACCCCAAATATTTGCAAGCAGCCATTGCATCTATATAATTCTGCCTCATATATCTTCTCCGCCTGTGAAAGATGATGGGATAAAAGTCCTAGATCCTTTATTATTGAAATCGTTATCCACTTCATTGGAAGTGTTCTTCACAATCTCATATGTTGCAGACCGAAGTTTAGGATGATTCTTTCTTATAAACCTCATGTTGTTAGCTTCTATTGTAGTGTAACCATCAACCAAAAACTGTTGGAATAGGTTTCTCGAGTTCAACAGGACAAGTGATTCATCCTTTCTATCTTGAATACGATAAGCAAACCATTGTCTCATTCTAACACGTTCTGCTTATTCCCTTCTCTGCCTGAGAAATTATTATTGACGTGTGGATGCCATCCATCTTCTCCATAAATGAAGACTATAGGGTATTGCAGTGGTAGATATGATGGATGCAACTGATAAAAGGATTTTTACGGTTCTCTTATCAAATCATAGAGTATGGTGGTGAGTAGAGTAAGATTGTCAAACCAATCCTCGGAAGTGCTTGTAAACAACCTATCTAATACTAGATCCTAGTTCAAGTTAATCTAGCATCCTGTCATAATGATAGATCCTAAAAATATTCTAAGCTCGCAAACTAGGAAATAAGACAAAATAGACTAAAGACAAAAACAGAACAAAATTTAAGTTTTCTGAACAGAGAAATGCAACAGAAACAGAGTAAGAAATGCGAAATAGGGTTTAAGCTATTCAAGGAAAAAGGATCAAGAGGATAGGGAGGTTGATCGGCCCGCTCTCGCGGTGAAGATCTCTATCCAGATCAGCTGATCCATTCCAACTCTTGCTGTGATCAACCCAAACCGGACACATAAAGCAAAGCCCAAATCGTCTAATGGCCGGTCCACATGCTAGATCTCTCTTCGGTAGATCAAGCCATCACTAGCAAGGCACATGGTCTCCGTTTCCGTTTGCGCTAGCCTTCGGTCACAACTCAAATCAGATCTCTCTTGATCAGGGAGAGATCAACATCAAGCTTAGCCTTATTAGAAAAGATTGGAGTTTTGATCGGTTAGTAAGGCGGTGGAATCAATGGATTCACCTCTGATCTCCCCATCCTTGAGATCCAAAGGGATCTACTCGCTCCTCATTTTGTGAGGGCAGAGGATCGAGGAAGATCTAGATTGTATAAATAAAGTAAAAACCTAAGAAAATTGCAAGAAGAAAAGACGAAGATCAAAGCAATACTAATTCATTCAATTTATAAAGATTCAAAGAGTACCAACCTTAAACAAGTATAAAGGAAAACAATAATAAAAATAGAGAGAGTTTTTCAGCTAGACATCAGATGATTCTATAAAAGAGTCATTAAGGGGGTATTTATAGGGTTAATTGCATAACCCTAATAGTCAAACCGACCTAAGTCGGTCAACTAGGCGGTTAGTAAAATTATCCTTGGTGACCTTGCGCGAGCTTGGACACCGAGGAGTGCTTCATGTCTGTTTCCTCGTGGTTCTTGGTTGAGTTGTGGCTCCAAGTGTGACCTTTGATGTGAAGAGAGATGGATCTTGATTCCGCATTAGTCTTCCCTCGCAACAGATAGATTGAGATAAGTCACCGAGGTGGCCTTCGTTGAGCGTTCTGGGTGTTCCTCGCCTTGCAATCTGCAAGGCAGCAATCTGAGGGTGCACGATCATTCTTGACTTAGACGTTCCAAAAGCTGCTCCAATGCTCCTTAGCTCCAGTTTTGCTCCTTTTCTACTCCTTTACCTAGATAAACCTCAAAATTTCAAATGCAAATGCAAAGAATGCAAAACTAACCTAAACAGACCTAAATGCAAAGAAAGTCTAGCTAGATGAGTGCAAAGTGACCTAAAATAAGACTCTAAAACTATCAAATATCACACACATCAGCTCCCCCAAAATTAGATCTTGCTTGGCCTCAAGCAAGTGCAATGATCTAAGCAGGAAAAACCTCACACAAAGTGTGAACATCTAATCCAACAAGTACTTTTGTTAGCTAGGGTGCAATCCACATGTGGGCTCTATCATTTTAGAAACCGCAATATAATCATCCTCAAGAATAGTATCCAGCCTATAGTTTCCTAGTACCTAAGCCGGTCTCTGAAGGTCCAAGTCTAATTCCGTATTTCTTTTAGTTGTGGTCCTCAAAAGAGACTAGAGATCAATGAGTACATAGTTCAACTTCCCTAAGCTTAGCATGATCACTTTTCAACTCCAATGGTTTCCCTCTCATCAATTCTTTTGCTGCCCGCTTATTTATTCTTTTCTTTCTTTCTTTGTTTTTCTTTTTCTCTTTTTATATGCCCTTATGGCTTTTCTGAAGTTGGCTTACACAAACATGAAAGGATATGGATTTATGCTTCCTTCCAAGTTGCTTCACCAACCCGCATATGGAGTAAGGAGCGGATATACACTGGCGTGAAAGGCTATGGGTTTACGCATCCTTCCAGCCGCTTCACCTTTACCACTTGGTTTGGCGGGCAGCTTTCATTTTTTTTTTCATTTTTTCACTTAACTTGAGAGGGTGTTACCATATACACATAATGGATCACGCTTAATGTAAAGAAGGAAGGTATGTGATGCATCTCTAGGCTCTAGATTGGCGGTTCAAGTTCAGTTTTAGAAGGAATCAAACCAGGCCTTTTCAAAACACAACCCAAGCAAAATTCACTAAGGTGAATGATCCGCCCAAAAACTTTCTAAAACGGCTATATACCAATCAAGAGCATTCACAATGGTTACTAGCTAGCTTAACATGGTTTCCCATCATCAAGATCATTTCCACACAACAAGTTGGAATGCATGAATCCTATATGAATGCAACCTAAAGACAAAGCTAAATGAATACAACTATATGATCACTCTGTTTTTTCGGATTTCATTTTTGAAAATTTTCAAGTTTTTTGGTTTTTTCTATGCCTTAGATGCTATGAAATGCAACAACCAAATTCAACAAAGAAAAATCTAACTGAATTTTTACAACCTAAGTGAATGCATGAAAAACGGAAGATAAGAACAAACTAAGAATCACAAAACACAAGGTTAGTAACCTCTAGGACCCTACCCCAAACTTAGATCACACAGTCCCTTATGTGTATGAAAGCTTAGAAGAGAACCCTAGGTTGACAATTAAAACAAACAAGAAGATGCAATGGTATTTACAATGAGAGGAGTGGAGTAGGTACCTAGGAGTCGGAATCCTCGCTGCTCGTTTTGAGTTCAGCGTACAAGGGGCCTCCTGTTTTCTCTATGATCGCTTATCATGCGTTTGGACCAGCGCCTCGGTTATTGAAGCGAGGAGTTTGCATGAGGGAGTATAATCTGGCGGCTCATCAATGCTTTTGTTGAGCTGGTTTCTTCTCCGATGTTTTTGTGTTCATGACCGTTATTGTATTGAACGTCGGATAACCTCTACGCCTTGGTCCCTCCCACTGATATACACACAGTGTGTTGGATGGGTCTTTTTGTGAGCATGACCGGTCCGTCTTCTCCGCTTGCTCTCCTTGTATTAACTGGATGCGAGAGATCCAAGTCTCCACTAATTCCTTGAACTTCGTCTTCTCTACTCTTACTTGCCATTTTTGGTTCCTTCCCTTCTCTACAGTCGCCTTTTTGATATTTTGTCCTCGGTTTTCTTTCTTGAGCGTTTGTATTGTGTTGAAGGAGAGAAGAGGGCATGAAAGGAGCAAGACGAGGATGCAGATGGGTCTTATGCTTCCAATGGAGGAGACTAATTTCTTGAGTAGGAACATCTCTGGTCCCGAGGCATGATTTAGACCTTGGATTCATCACGGTCGTTGATTTTAAACTTGAAATCCTTGACCAGTTCTCCACCGTTCGATCTGTTTAACAGTCCTTTTTCCTGGGAATTATAAATTGACTGGTGAGGACCAATTGATCACTTGGAGCTTGGCCAGCTGGCTGTACTTGCGTTGCTGATAGACCAGTACCCTCGGTTGTTTCCCTCGGTCCTAGCTACGAGGTGTCGCATTCAAAACCCTCATCTTTTGCCATTAACCCTTTGAAGCTGGTCTTCTCTTGATGAACAATCCTTCAACCAAAAAGACGAATGCATGAAAAGAAAAAAGATTAGTAGATTTAAAGTATATACAAGGATACCCATGAAATTTTCTCCCAAGTGAGCTTGTTTATAGTCTCAAACTCGACTCTTTCCTCGTTCAAGGCAGACGCGGTTCGTCGAGGACTGCCACAGTCCTCTCCGGTATTTCCTCGGTTCCCAAGTAAGGTTTAACCCTATGCTTATTAACAGTGAATGGTTCCCTGCTTTTGTTAATCAAAGTAATTGCTCCTAGCGGTAGGACCTCCTTAACTTCAAACAGACCGGTCCACCTCGACTTTAGCTTTCCGGGGAATAATTTAAGTCTTGAGTTGAACAATAGCACACAATCTCCAGCCAAGATTACTTTTCGTGCTATTTTTTTTTATCGTGGAGAGCCTTTGTTCTTTCCTTATATATCTTCGAGCTCTCATAGGCATCTATCCGTATTTCTTCCAACTCGTGTATATTGATCAACCATTTTTCTTGGGTTGTCTTCAGCTCAAAATTTAGTAGTCGTATAGCCCATACCGCCTTATACTCGATCGCCACATGGAGATGACATGATTGGCCATATAGCAGCTGAAATGGTGTCCTTCCTATTGGCGTCTTGTAGGCGGTTGGATAGGCCCAAAATGTGTCATCAAGCTTAGATGCCCAATCCTTCTTGGAAGCACAAACTATCCTCCTGAGTATGGATTTAATCTGCCTATTGGAGACTTCCACTTACCCGCTGGTTTGAGGATGATAGGTGTGGCTACCTTGTGCTTTACCCCATACTTCCTAAGTAAACTCTCGAATGCCTTGTTGATGAAATGCAATCCTCCATCACTAATCACAACTCGTGGAACTCCAAATATTGGGAAGATGATGGTCTTGAACATCTTTACTACCATCTTTGCATCATTTGTCGGACTTGCTACCGCTTCTACCCATTTGGAGACATAGTCTACGACTACCAAAATGTAAGTGTTTCCATGTGAAGGCGGGTTGAAGGGCCCCATGACGTATATTCCCAAACAATCAAACACTTTGATGTGCAAGATCGGTCTTTGAGGCATCTCATTGCGGTTTCCTATGTTCCCCATTCGTTGACAAGGGTCACACTTTGTTATGAATGCTTGAGTGTCCTTAAACATGGTAGGCCACCAAAAACCGGCTTGCAAAATCTTCTGAACTATCTTGAAGGATGCAAAATGTCCTCTTTATGTAGACGCATGGCAGTATTCCAATAGTCCTTGTACCTCTTCTTCAGCCACACATCGTCTTAACACACCATCCGATCCTCTCTTGTAATAAATACGGCTCATCCCAAAAATAATGATTCACATCTCAAAAGAACTTCTTCTTTTGATATCCTTCCAAACTGATAACACGGTTTTCTTGGCCTATGCTATCATTTCATTGAGGTACGGTGGTAAGTAAGTGGGATGTCGAACCAATACTCAGTGAATGCAAGTAAACAACTTATCCGGTACCTAGTTCTAGTTCAGATGACCTACCGATCTGTCACAAGGGTAAGTCATATTTCAAAGTGAGCTCTTAAACTAGCTAATAGGACAAACTACACTAAAGGACAAAATAAAAACAGAGCAAGAACATTCAAAACAGGGAAATGATCATAAAATATAGTGAAAACTAGCAAATGAAATAAACTATGAAATTAAGCATGAATCTAGAGGATAGGGAATGGGTGATCGGCGGTTAACTCGTCGATCCAACACCGCCGAGCTATATAAAGCGAACTCTAAACTGGGACAAGATAGATCAGTCCACTCTCGTGGTGAAGAACCCTTTTTGATCCGGCAGATCCATTACGACGTTAGCCGCGATCAAGCCGGATCCAAAGCATAAAGTCCGGCCCAAAGTGTTTAATGACCGATCCACATGCTAGATCTCTCCTCGGCGGATCTAATCCATCTCTCATATGACATTTTGGTCTCCGATCCCCTTAGCGCTAGTTTTGGGGTTTCGGCCCAAATCAGATCTCTCTTGATCAGGGAGAGATCAGCATTAAGCTCGGTCATATGAGAAGAGATCAGATCAAATCCGTATTCGCATGGCCGAGGGGATTGGAGATTTCCCCTGTGGTCTCCCTATCCTCGAGATCTACAAGGATCTACTCACTCATCATCGATTAAGAGTGGAGGATCAAGGGAGATTTCATATTGAAAAGTAAGAACAACAATAATAAGATAAAGAACAAAAGGTAAATGGCAAAGATGTAAGCAAATACTCAATTCACAAAATCATAAAACGCATAAACAAAGTACCTTAAGATCCAAATATAAAGCTACAACAAAATTAGAGAGAGTTTTCTATTTGCTAAAACATCAGATGATTGACAAAATGACCAACATGTATTTATAGAGTTATTAGCATAACCCTAATGGCTAAACAGATTTAAGTTTTTTAACCAGAAATCTTCTCCTTGTTGGTCAATGGCAAGCTTGGACATCGAGGTGTGGTCTTGATGTTGTCCTCACAGGTTAATGCCGAGTAGATGGTCTGAGTGGTTCAGGTTGAGCTTCCCTCGTGATGGATAGGTCGAGGCGGGCGATTGAGGCTTCCTTTTGTTAGCAAACTGAGTGATCCTCGCCAGCGAACCGCGAGGCAGCAATCCGAGGGTAGAGTGACTTCTTCTCCTTAACAGCTTGTTCCAAGATTTTAGCTCTATTTTATGCTCCATTTTGCTCCATTACCTAGGAAAACTCCAAAACTCCAAATACAAATGAAAAAGTGCAAAACTGACCTAAATGGACCTAAATGCAAGGGAAACTAGCTAAACGGATACAAAAGTAACCTAAAATAGCACTCTAAACCCATTAAATATCACACTTATCAGCTCCCCCAAACTTAGATCTTGCTTGGCC
>OVBA01006184.1:0-17650 GCA_900406435.1 Lepidium aucheri
GTATTTATAGGGTCATTTGCATAACCCTAATGGTCAAACTGACCTAAGTCGCTCAACTAAAAATCTTGCCCTCGGAGTTCTTGCACGATCTTGGGCACCAAGGAGTGGTTCTGATCTTCGCCCTCAAGAGTTGAGGCCGAGGGAATAGTCCGAGTGTAATGGATTTGTATCTCCTTGGAGCAGATAGGTTGAGGCTGGTGACAGAGGCGTCTTTCCCCGAGCGTTCCGAGCAGTCCTCGCCTGCGATTCGCGAGGCAGCGATTCGAGTTTGCATGACTTCTTTTTCCTAGCAGCTGATCCAATCATCCTTAGCTCCATTTTAGCTCCTTTTATGCTCCTTTTGCTCCTTTACCTAGATAAATTCCAAAACTCCAAATGCAAATGCAAAAAGTGCAAAACTGACCTAAACGGACCTAAGTGCACGAAAAATCTAGCTATACGAATGAAAAGCAACCTAAAATAAGACTCTAAAACCATCAAAAATCTCACACATCAGAGGTTTGCCTCATGTCCTGCTCTCAACTTTCTTGGTGAAACACGAAAATGTACGGGTTCACGCACATTTCTCGTTCACTTTAGGCATCATTGAATGAGTTGCGTTTGCAAGATGGCACTCTTAGTTCTTGTCAAGTTAAGCTCAAATAAGGAAAGCGTTCAATGTATCTGTAGGCTTAATTCGGCGGTTTAAGTTCAATTAGAAGGAAACGAATCAGATTCTTTTGAAACACAACACAAGCATAGGTTTCCTAGGTGAACGATCTACCATTAGCTTTCTAAAGGGAAAGATCACCAGTCCACAAAGTTCACTATGGTTACTAGCCAACAACCTAACAAGAATGCATATTCTCAGCAAGATGATTCCCAAAAAATGCAGCTAGACTCAATCTTACATGAATGCCCTTACATGAACACTCTGTTTTTGTGGAATGCATATTCAAAAATTTTCAAATTTTTATACTTTTTCTATGCCTTAAATGCCATGCTATGCAGTGAAATATGCTGAAATGAAAAATCTTTATGGATTTTTATGCTATATATGCAATGGATGATCTATATGAAATATCAAAACTAAGACCACAAAAAATATGTTAATATCCTCTCGAACCCTCCCTCCAAATTTAAATCACACGTCCCTTATGTGTATAAAAGCGTGAAGGAGAATCCTAGACCAGCAGAGCAAAATGAATGAGGAAATGGTATTTACAATGCAAGAAATGGAGTTGGTACCTTACTGGAGCAAAGCTGCTGTGAAAAATTTGAACTCGACCACATGTTGGTTGAGTGTGGTTGTCATGTTCAATACGTTACATCCAAAATCATCCTTGTTCAACTCTTCTGATGTTCCACACACGTCTCGTGAGCTTAAAATACAAGAAACACAAAAGAAACAAGAAAAAACTGCAACAAATAGAAAGAAAGTATATACAAGGATATGTATGAGACTTCCTACCAAGTGAGCTTGTTTAAAATCTCAAGCTCGACTTCTCACTCCCATTAGACTTGGGGTGGTTCAGAGAGAGGAGTCGAAGTCCCCTCTGAAGTGGTTCCAGCAACAATGTGAAGCTTGACTTTCTGCCCATTCTTTGGAAGATCATTTCCTTCCTTGCTAACCAAAGTGATGGTTCCGCAAGGTATAATCTCTTTGATGCTGAAAGGTCCTAACCAAACTTATTTGGGCTTTGTTGGATAGATAAGCTGCTTGACTTAGGACGCTTGCTGCTCTTCACCATGTACTCAATTACTCCATCCACAAATTCATTGGGTTGTAGAATTATCTCAGGTCCAATGTCCAATTTTGGTAGCTTGCATAACTCCTTAGGAGGTGGGCGTGCAGTCTCATTGCAAGCAAACAGAGATTCAAGGTTTCTCCTATCAATAACCCCTTCATACACGGAGGCTGTTCTGTAGTAGTCACTAGCCTTACCACTCTTAACCAATACCACCGGAGGGAGCTTAAGAGGTTTGACTTCTAGCTGGTCCAATCCCTCTATTGAGAAACTTTGTCCTTTAATAGTCGGCCTCTTCTTTGCCTCATTGATATGGAACTTCATTTTGAGGTCTTTCCCAAGGTTCAGCTTGATTGTTCCACTCCTCACATTAATTATTGCTTAGTTTAGGCTAAAAACGGTCTACGAAGGAGTAGTGGATCTTGTGGTTCCTCATCCATATCCAGCGCCACAAAGTCTGTGGGAATTTCCATGTTGCCAATCTTAATAGCCAGATCTTCCAGCAAACCATAAGGCAATCGAATGGACCTATTGGCTAGGATCAAAGAGAGCTTACAAGACTTGTAGTTGTTGAAACTCAGCCTTTTAGCAAGAGAGAGAGAGAGAGAGGCATTAGGCTGATTGAGGCTCCAAGATCAGAAAGACATTTGCTGAAGGTTAAGTGACCTAATGAGCATGGTAAAGAGAATGTCCCAGGGTCCTTTAGCTTCTTTGGCACTACCCTCCTCTATGTGATGGCACTGCACTCATGAGTCTCTCCTCCCATACTCTTTACTTCCTTAGTTCTCTTCTTAATAGCTTCCTTTAGGAGTTTCTGATAAGGAGGTATAAGTGTAAATGCATCCAAGATAGGAATCAACTCAATCTTCTTCATATGCTTGTCAAAGAGACCCCTGTATCTCTCAGTATAGTTCCTTCTTGAACTGTACATGGAAACATAATTGAGGCTTGTATGAGGGTGGAGCTGAAGCGTTGCTGTCTTCCTTTGAAGTTGCAGTTTTTTTGGAGTCTGGAGATGTTACCTGACCACCAATTGGTCGAGCAACCTACTCGAGTGTGGTGTCAGGAGTGACATTTCCCATCTGGGTATGCTGCACTCGACCACTAGCAAGTCGAGTGCCCCAATCGACTATGACTACTTGAGTTAATTTTTCAGCGTGATTTTTGATCTGATCATCCTCTCTTTACTAACCACATTGTCCTCACTGTATTTAACATTTCCAGCACCTTAAGAAAGCTATTTGCCACTCCTCAAGGTAATAGATTGGACAGTGTATTCATTGGGATTTTGAATGGCCTTTCCTAGTAGTTGCCCATAATTTTTTATAGAGGAGGATGCTTATTGACTCTCAAGATACTTTAGTCTCGCTTTAGTATCTCAAACTTGCAATTGAGATCATTGTGAGAAGCATCTATCTTGGTTTGAACCTTAGCAAATTTCTTTGTCATTTTAGTGGCACTAGCAGTCTGGCCTTGAAGAATTTGTTGTAGCAAAGTTATTACCTCATGAGGTTGTGTAGCTGGCTGAATGGTTGGAGCAGGCTTGAAGCTCTGATGCTATTGTTGCTTTGGCACATAAATGTGGGTCTAAATTAGTTGGGGTTTGGGTGGTAGATCTAATTTTGGGGATTAACAACATTGGTGTTCCTATAGGAGAGGTTGGGATTCTGCATGTAGGTATTGTATTGCTTGTAACCGCCTCCTTAACTCTGCACAAAGCTAACATCTTCAACCTGATCTTCCTCTACTTCGTGAACTTGTTCTTCTTCAAGTACCATGTTTATGTGTTTCTGTTGTACCAAGAGCAAGTTATCCAACTTCTCATTCAGCGCTTTAATTTCCTTCTGGCTCACTGAATCAGAGTCAGCCACACCTCGCACACTTCTGTCAAAGTCTTTTCCATATTGACCATCGGCTTGTGCAAGGTTCTCTACTAATTCCCAACCCTCATTAGTATTTTTGTTAAGAATGTTGGCATTGCTAGCAGTATCCAATTGCCTATGGATTTTTGGCAGAACACTGCAGTAAAGATTGCTAAGCAGTGATTCAGTGCTGAAACCATGATGAGGACACTGAGTTTGGTACGTTGTGTACCGTTCCCAAACTTCTGAAAATGATTCCAAATTTTTTCTGCACAAAGCTAGAAATCTCATTGCGGAGTTTTTCTGTCCTAGAGTTAGAGAAAATCTTGCAAAGGAAAGCATATTTGCACTCGGCCCAGAAAGTAATAGAGCCATAAGGAAGATGTTTCTCCCAGATGTGTGCTTTGTCTCCAAGAGAAAACAGGAAAAACCTCAACTTAATAGCATCCTCACTGGCTCCATTGATTTTAGTCAAGCAGTAGAGCCTTTCAAACTCATCCAGATTATCAAGAGGATCTTCCATTGGAAGTCCATGAAGCTTGTGGTTTTGTATCATGGAGATGAGACTACTTTTGATCTCGAAGTTATTGTTGGGAATGGTTGGAGGAACAATCCCATGTCGCTAAGTGTGACTGTTGGGTGCTTCTCCTACTCCAATTGCTTTGGGCCTCTAAACGGGTAACACTTGTTAAAGGTGCATCAACTGCGGTGGCAACGACGTCTTTGAAGTTAATCTGTCATGGGATGCCATTTATCCTAATTTGTCTTGTTCACTGTGGAGTTGGTTATTCCACACTCTCAACTCACGTGGAAATCTGTCAATGTTGTCGAGAAGGGGGAGAAGATTCTGGCTGCCTTAAGAGTGTATATGCATACAATGGGAGAGTTCAACTTGGCTTGGCCCTCGACCATGTAAGTCAAGCAGAGTACCAAAGTCATAAATTCTCACTGAAACAGACAAAGGCAAACCACAGTTAACAAGAAACACAAAAGAACTTGATCTCAGGAAATCTAAAATGCTAAACGTAGTAAACAGAAACCCAGTTGGAAACGGTGCCAATTTGATAGCAGGATTTGACTCTAGTTCTAAAATCCTATTACACTAAGATGTCGATGTAGTATAATAGGTGTCAATACAAGTGGGAGTGTAACTAGAAATCAAAATATGATTGACTACCTTAATTCAAGCCAAATCGATTCAATGGTTTGTTAACTATCAACGTAAATGAGCAATTTGAACAATTAGAAACGAAAATTAAAATCAAATAAGCAAAACATGAATCTAATTAGGAAATTTAAAAGTAACGGAACAAACTGCAGTGAAAACAAAGTGACGGAACAAAGTGTAGTGAAAACATAGTAACAGAACAAAGTGTAGTGAAAACAAAGTGATGGAACAAAGTGCGGTGAAAACAAAGTGACGAAACAAAATGAAGTGAAAACAAAGTGCAGTGGAAACAGAAAATCAAGCAGTGTAAAGAACTAAGCAGCGGATGAGAAAGAGGGGTTCTTAAGAGGTGGAGATCATGGAAGAGTGTCTCACTTAAATCTACGAAATCGCTTAACAAAACTCAAAAAGAGTGTATCTCTAGGCAATTAGTTCATAACTACTGAATCCACTCTCGTGGCAAACAATCTTAGAAAAGCTATCATAATACTTTATCGTCATAAATGTTTAACAACCTAACTGGCGTGAAGCAACAACTTAATCAAGCTTAACAAACACCTTAGACATTCAATCTCTTGAGCTAAGAATGTAAGTTTCTGAGACAGTTAGATCAGACAATTCAACACACCTTTCATGCACTAAATGTCTAAGAACATATTTCAATTGATCGAAAAGAAACAAGCATTAGCAACATCGAAACAAAAGAGATCTAGAATAATTTACCCTTAAACGACTTAGAAAACTTAAGAACCCTAACTAATCTACTTGAAAGTCAAGGGTGAAACAATCAAAGCAGAAGTCAAAGTGAATGTCATGATCATAAAATTGAGAAAGTAGACTCGAATGAAAACAAACTTAAATTGCATTAAAAGATCATAAAACAAAACTAGAAATTTTTTAGGAATTACAAAAACGAAAAGTTCAAGGATTTCTTGCAGTAGCGGAAAAAAACTTAGATAATCGATTTCACTCACAACCAAGAGTACATATACTCTCCTCTTAAACCTAAATAAAAGTTCAAATAAAAAATCAAGAATAAGCCAACTCGACCCAGTGGGCCAAGTGGAGTGGGTTGGCCAGGTGCTAATAAAGTGGACTCGGCCCATAAAATGTAGTGGCATATTGACACGATCCGTCAACTTGAGTGAGCCCTGTCGAGTTGGCATGTAACAAGATAGGCTCGACCTTGCTGTCGAGAGGAATCAATTTAGATTCAATTCAGTCCATCCTCTATAGTGGCGCGCCAAGTTGATTGGTAACATGATCCACTTGAGCAAAGACTTGAGCTCAGGCAGAGTAGTCATTGCGGACGGTGCAGTGTAGACTCGACCACAAGCTCGAGTGAGACAGCAGAATCGAACAATGGCTCGGATGGCGGGGGACTCGATCAGCGGCTTGACCGACAACAGACTCGAATGACAGCATGTGTGAGGCGGCAGACTCGGCCAGCGGCTCGAGTGATATGACAGACTCGACCAACGGCTTGAGTGATCATGCTGAGTTGGTTCCATTCTGTCCATCCTCTGCTCTCACCTTAATCCAAATACATCCCAATACTCATGTTGTTGCGCCAAAGCTGATCATTTAGTCTCAGAGTCTCCACAATGTCTGCAATGCTCTAATTTGTGCTCCAAAGTACCTAAAATTGCTCCATATACAGTATGTATGCAATGCAAATGCAAAGTATGCAATATGAACCTAAAAGGACTCTAAAATGATGGAAATGCTATGGATATGTATGCAAAGTGTGCAAAATAATGCTCCTAAAATAGGATAAAATACAGACATATTAGGTGGGTGCAATGGAATAGAATCATACATGGGATAAAGCTAAGTTACCTCCCTAGAAGAAAGCTGTCAGCTCCAAGTGGGTATTCACTATCAAATACTGCAGAAACGGAGATATAGAATGGTATAAAGCAAGGTTTGTTGCACGTGGTTTCACCCAGACATATGGAGAAGACTATACAGACACATTTGCCCCTGTTGCCAAACTGCACACGGTACAAGTGGTTTTATCTTTAGCGACTAACTTATCTTGGGATTTTTGTCAAATGGATATGAAGAATGCCTTCCTCAAAGGAGAACTGGATGAAGAAGTGTACATGTATCCACATCTTGGTATGGAAGATTCTATTGCACCCGACAAAGTGCTCAAATTACGTAAAGATATCTACTGACTAAAGAAATCTCTGAGAGCGTGGTACCAAAAGCTTAGCTCTACCCTTGAGGAAAGAGGCTTTAGAAAATTGGAAGCCGATCACATACTTTTCATGCTACAAAGTGATCAAGGTATTGTCTTAGTTCTTATATTCGTGGATGACTTGATCATCTCTAGGAGTGAAAAATCAGGTATTATTGCTACTAAGTATTTCTTTAAGAGTGTGTTTGATATTATCGACCTTGGTGAGCTTAAGTGTTTCATTGGGATTGCAGTTTGATGCTCTTCAGAGGGTCTTTTCTTGTCCCTACAGAAATACTCACTTAATCTTTTAAATGAGACAGCAAAACTTGGAGCATAGCCAGCTAAAACTCCTCTTGAAGATGGCTACAAGGTCAATCAAAAGGGGGAGAAATATAACCATATGAGGATGCGGCTCAGTACCGACGCCTTGTAGGTAAGCTTATCTATTTGACTATAACTCGACCTGATTTATGCTTTACTGTGAACCAGGTCAGTCAGCCTATGCAAAGCCCCACGGTTTGCCATTAGAGTATGGTGGAAAAGATTCTTCGGTATCTAAAAGGAAGTCCGAGTCGTAGCATTTGGAAGGGAAAGAATGAAAACAGTGAGATTGTGGGGTACTGTGATGCGGATTGGGCCAGTGATAGGAATGGCAGAAAATCCACAACTTGCTATAACACATAAATTAGAGAAAATTTGGTGAGTTGGAAGACAAAGAAACAGAAAGTAGTACTTGTTCAAGTGTAGAAGCCGAGTATAGAGCTATGAGAAAGTTGACCAACGAGTTGACATGACTGAAAGCACTTCTCAAGGATTAGAGTCGTCAAGTCCGATTACTATGCACTGTGACAATCAAGCTGCCATTCATAGCATCTAATTCAGTCTTTCATTAAAGAACCAAGCATATCAAGATGAATTGTCATAAAGAACGTGAGAAGATAGAAGAGGAAGTCACTCCCCCATGTTATACGAGGAGTGAAGATCAATTGGCGGATATCTTCACTAAAGTTGCAAGTCTCAAAGTGAGTGAACACATCAACAACAAACTCGGACTTGTAGACTTAACACTCTTTTCCAAGAGCGTCACGCTCTTTTTCCCTTAACACTCTTTTCTCCCATGTGGTTTTTGCGTGGTAAGGTTTTTTTAAATGAGATGATGTCTTGCAGATTCCAAGCTTAGCATTTGGTACATTGTCCACACCAAACCTGGTCGTATGAAATGAAACCACTCTTGATGAAAGATGTGTTTGGCTAGGAGTTAGGCGTAAACCCGTCTAGACTCAAGCTATCTAAAAACATAACTTTGTGGAGATAGGTTAGGGGTTAATCGTAAATCTGTCAGCACTCATGTCCTATTGAAACCTATATTGAGTAAGTAGGCTGGGGACTTGGCGTAAACGCGTCAGTACTCATGCTCTATGGGTTAACTTACGTGAACCAAGGTTAAGGGGTGTTAGAATGGACAATCTGCATCGTCGGCTAAGCTTGAGGGGGAGTATTGAAATGATTTTGTGTAATTTAAAGGGACTAATTTTGTAATATTAGATGTCTTGGAGTCTAAGTTTTAGAGTCTTGGGGACTAAGTTTTGGAGTCTTGGGAACTAAGCTTAAATGCCTTGGGGACAAAGTTTAGCCTTCTCTATATAATGTAATCCTTACAAAGGAAATCAACAACAGAAAATATTCAACAATCTTTTAACTTAACACACATAATTCTGAATACAAAATGGAATCTCTTATTCTCTCTTCTTCTTCTCTTATTCTTGCCACTCTTCCTCTTAAATGAGCTTAAGATTTCATCAATTCTTTCAAAAACAATGTTAATCTCCTCTGGAACCCTCTCCCAAACTTGAGTTACGCAGTCCCTTGTGTAACAAAAGCTCAAAGGAAGAACCTAGACCATTCAAACAAAACAAAATATGTAATAGTATTTACAATGGATTTTGGAGTTGTTACCTCCCCTGAAAAACAAAGTCCAGCCTGATGGATCTATATCCATATCTTCATTGTTGTACAGAGGTGGATACTTTTGTTTTTCTGGTGGGAATTGATATTCTGGAGGTGTGTAATCGAGTGGAGCCAAATACTCTACTGCGGCGGGCTGTGATGGAGCTCTAGACTGAACTTCTCCTTTATTATTATGTGGCTCAGCACTTGCACCGCTTCACTGTCGAGGTTGATACAATGATTTTCAGCAAAATATTTGAGCTACTAATGCAATTTGTAGCTGTGGAGTCTGTTCAGCAACACAACTGTAATTTTCACTACTTACGAGGTCGAGTTGAGGTCGAAGTTAGAGGAAAACTGCTGCATTATAGCCGGTGGATTGGTGTTTTCCGTTGTACATGTGATGATGTTCGAGCTGGGATTAAATGATTTGGAACTTCTGAGAGTTAGTTGAGGAGTTGGAGTCCTTTGGCAAGAACGAGAACCAATTCTAGAAGCTCTCTGAAGTTCTCAGATCTGCTCCTTTATTTTTTCGATCACATTGTCCTGCCACTTGTTCCACTTTTGAAGAAGGCTGTTATGTTTATGTGAGGCCTTCACTCCCTTGGCCATCTTCGGATCTGTGTAGTTTTCAAAATAATAGCACTCTGGCTCTTGACCATCAATTTCTTTGACATATTTCCCCCTCCTTAATGTTGCCTTGATCTTGTTTACCATAAAGAAACTATCTTGATGGTACAATAGCAATGTTTTTTCCAATTCCCACTGCTGTGAGGTCCACATTTGAAAGCAATAGCTTCTATTCTTCTTTTGTGGTTGGGAGAATAAACGTGTACAAGAAGAGTTTGTTCCTCTTTGGTGTTCTTTCTAACAATACAATGTTCTTAAGGTATGTGAAATCAATCCAAAATGGATGAACTGGCTTTGACCTGATCAGTATATTTCATCATAATTCCACCAACGCCGATAACCCCTTTCTCCTTATCATTCAGCTTTGAAGCATAGACCTTGTACCTTAGCAGTTGGTTCATCACCCTTGTAAATCTCGCAATGTGCATATCTCCCTTGAATTTTCTGCAATAGACATTACCCTGATTAAGGAGATCTTTGAGCCCTTCATCGATCATCCCTAGCTATGGCCGCCTTACATTACCTGACAAGTTCCTAGCAAAACAAGTATTGGCAATTCCCTAGTGGAAATATATGAGCACTGGATTCCTAATATGAGAGCACTTACTCTTAGAAGGGTCATAAGCTTCAGGTGTCGCTATTAGCAACCACATATATTCCAATGCATCTTTCTTGAATTCATCATCAAACCCTGGACAAGGCAGGAGTCCAAACACTTCTTCAAACTACTTGGCTGTAATACTATATTGTTCTCTCCCAATTGTGAAGATTAAAACCCCGAAACCTCCTTCTGCTTTTAAACATTCTTCATCAAGGGCATACTCTTGCATCTCAGCTGATGCAAGGAACTGAAGAGTTTCTACTATGTGAGCTGGCCAGTGGTTCGATTTGAATTGAGTTAGTTTGCATGCTCTCAGCATATAATCCACATCCATGGTTATTCCGAGCTTTATCATTGTTTCCCTATGAAGGTATTTGGTTCCCTTTACCATCATGTGTTTGAAAGTTCTCATTACCTCTTTATCGATAATGTGAAAATGCTCTCTTCTATTGGTTTTGCGGAAATAAGAGGTTGAATGATGAAAGTGAAGAACACAAAGAAGAATAGATAGAAAGAGAGATTTTGGAGAATAGATAGAAGATGATGAAAAAGAATCTAGCTCAATGAAGAGAAAATACAATAAAGCACAAAAGCAAACTTGGACCACCTAAAAGCATAAAGTAGTCGTTGGGACCACTTGTGGATAAGGTTCACCAACGGCTAGGTTTTTTGTGGCTAAGCCTCTTATTTCTTCTAGATCCTTTCTTCATGGGCTAAATCATTAATGCGTTACTATCAGAGCTTTTAGACTTGGTCCATTATTTTAAAGTGGCCGAGACCAAGTAAGGATGGTGTACGGTCTTGTCTTGATAGCTAGGGCCACCTGATGTCATAAAGTTTTAACCCTGTGAATCTATAGCAAGTGCACAATAATGTTGTAGTAGTACTTAGGGATCAAATCCACGAAGAACCAAGTTTGCACTTTCAATCACTCAATTCTAATTCAAGCTATATAAAGAAAATAATCGAATGGAAAACTAACAACTTAAACTGTTTGCAAATATAATAAAAAGCATCAGGCATCGGGTATTCATCAGGAAATAAGAATCAATCAGAGAAAATATTCAGGAAGAATCATGCACCATTCTCAACTTGAACATAAAGTTTTGACAAATCCACTATTGTGGTATCTATCACTCTCTCTAAAAACCTAGAGATCCTAACTATCATTGGTTCTAGATTCTAGGCTTTAACAACTGGGTTCAATTATCTACAATTAATCCTAACAATCAACTATCATTGGTCATATTCAATTGGTCATCAATACTAGTTCAGGAGTTTCTACAAGCTTTTGGAATGTAAAACAACCTAAGATCATAAGTTAGGTGATCAAGCTAATCTAAGTATTACACAAAAGCATAGATGGAGAATCCTATTCATCGAAGCATATTTAATCCCCAATCATAGATTCCTAAATCCCTATAAACCCTAAACCTGAAAATTAAACTACTCAGACATGATCAAGCATGATATTAGAGACATGATGAAGAAGAACATGAAATTGCAATTCAATTGAATGAAGGGTTTTAGAAATCTTCGCAAAAGTATAGAGGAAATCTTCTCCCTTGCTTACAAAAGAACTCTCTGCCGAAAATAATATGTGTCTCCGTTTCTAAAAGTGAAAAATAACAATTTATAGGTCTCCCAAAACACAGGTACAAAATAAGGAAAATTAGGTTTTATTTTTTGCAGGGTCGAGGATCAATCGATCAATCCGTGTTGAATGCTTGATCTCTCAAAGTCTTGGTCGATCGATTAATCGTGCACAGCTCTCAGTGGGAAAGCATGATCAATCGATTATGAGGTGTAGGTCGATCGTTCAGTCGAGTGCGGCTCACAGTGAGGATAGTGATTGATCGATCCTTGAAGTGTAGGTCGAGCGTTCAGTCGAGCATGACTCTCAATGTGATAAGTGATCGATCGATCAAGGGGTTGATCGCTCAATCGCTCATTTAATGCTGAAACCTTCAGAAACTGCTCTGATTCATCCTTAGCCATGCTCTGGATGTATAATCCAAAATAAACTTGTTTTCTACCTGAAAAGACTCTAAAAAGCAGACAATCAATCTGAAAACATGCAAATTAGTGAGCTCAAAACCGATAAAAATGAGGTACATCACCATCACTCTAATGTCTAACACTCTCCTGCAAGCTTGGATTGCAGTTCACCTAAGACCAAACTTGGAAACCGCAAAGAACTATCTCATTAAAAACCTTGGTAAGGAAAACATCGTGGGACAACGCCTTATTAAGGGGAAAAGAGTATAGTCTTCACGGCCTCAATAGTGTAGCTATGATATTTGATGAGGTGTTAGAGGTCCTTTCTCCCTTTGACTCTTCTTGAGTTTTCTGTCCTTTGTGTGTGCATTCAATGAGACTCCCCTATTCAGTCATCACCACAAATGGATCCTTCCTTGATTGAGTCCATCACTTTAAGTTCAATGTTTCCCTTCCTTTGGCCGTTTTGTTACTTTTTCTTGATTTACACAAAGAGGACACAAGGTTAGTAGTTAAAATGATCTTGAGTGAGGTTCATACCTTTTAAACCATGCATACAAGAGATGATTAGATGTTCCACTCTAGATACACCAACTCCTTTGTGTTCCATCCTTATCTATTGTTTTGGTATACAAGGACTCCTCTTGAATTTGTATCCTCAATCTTGGTGAAGTCAAGTTGGTTCTTCACTTCAAGTATATCGAAAAGGACTATATCCTGACCGATCCATTTTTTACGGCGGTATGCTTCCTCTTACTTAGTTGTTTTCCTTGCTTCCCTAGCTATCATTGACATAAAGGACATAGGTGTTAGTTGATGAATAAACTCAAGGTAAGAGACATACTTTTGCCACTTCTGATACGGTTCACAGCCATTCGACTTCTCCCTTGGAAGGCTTAAGACATCTATTAGCCGCAGCCTGATACGTTTTGGCATTTCTCCTCCGCACGGCTAAGGATGATCAAGAGGTCTAAGCTCTTGATCTCGTAAAATGGTCTGACACCTCCTTTAGAAGATATGGTAAACCCCTTTGCTCTGTCCGACTTCAAGGTGTTCCCATTTCCTTTTCCTCAAATCGGATCAAGTCACTCATGATTTTCATACATCCACGGTAAATATAGCTTTATTTCTTGTCCTTTGACTCCCAATCAGTTTTATAATCATGACATATATGTAATTTGGAACAACTTTGTTAATTTCAAAAAATGTTAACATTTTTCTTGTTACCGTTGACCGGACAAGCGGATGGGAAACATCGACCCATGGCACGTGATCTTTGACCCTTGGTACATTAGCTTCTCAACCCGTGGTACATTACATTTCGACTCAGGGTCCAGTAACCTCTCGACCTGATGTCTTCCCGTGGTACGTGATTGGCCTTCCTGCGGTATGATCAACATCGACCTGCAATTTGTTTCTCCTCCAACATGTGGTACAGTCCAGTTCACCATGCGGTACACCAGCCTTCTGCCTGCAGTACGAGACCCTTATGCGTTGAGTTTCTGAGTTATGACGTTGACTTTCTAACACTAGGCTAAGGCATCCATTTCCGGTTCACAAATTGCAGTCCATGCTTCCAACCCTTATATGCCTTCGTCCGGTATACGGTCCGGACCACATTCCTTGCCAAGATACAACCCCTAGTCCATACACTCGGCCTGATAGCTGCCTCCATCCGATACAACAACTTGACCCTTTTTCTGATTTGTTTTAGGGCAGCCTCGGGTTGCGGTTACACCAAGATCTTTTCCATTCCTTTCTCTTCCTTTCATCATTTCATTTTCCAAGAGCAACTTTCCACCTTGTTTTCCTTTAGTGTTTCACGGTTCAAGTACCTTCAACAAGAGGAAATCAAACACAAAAGAACACAAGCAAGTAAGAATATACTTTTGGGTTTAAAAACACGAGTAATTGACATAAAAGGTAAGAGACTAAGAAGAAGATTTTAGAGACCACCCCTTCTTTTTTATTTGATGAAGGTTTCCTTCGTTTTTTGATGGCTTATTTCACACAAGCTTGGTATAAGAGAGCTTCTCACCAACTTAAGCTCCTTGTGATAATTAATCTTACACCTTCAATACATCTATGGGAGCTAAGTGATTCTCATATACCCGTAGGTGTATTTTCTTCCTTATTCTTTCTTGACCTCATTCGCTTTGTTCATCAATCATCTTCCTTTATCCAATGACCTTTTTAAGATTTCTCACATATTTACTTCCTTAAACCTTCAAAATATAAAGAAGATTAAAGATTTTAAAGTAATTGTTGTGAGGGATAGAGACCATGAATAGGAGAGTCAATTTCCGAATAAGCTAAAGGGAAATACAGAGATAAATGATAAACTAATTGTACGGACAAAGGAGAGGTTTAGAGGTTAGCCCTTTTTGGTCCTAAGTTGGTGGTCATGTGGGATGAAACTTTGCTCATGGAGCACCAAACTTGGTTAGTCCTTTGAGTTAAGCTATAATCTCCCCCTCATGATTTGATCCTCTACCACAAGACACCTTTGTTGGCTTTCTTATCCTAGGGTCAACAATGGTTTGGAACAACACATTGTAATTATCTTTTATGATATTCCTATTCATAGGCAACAAAGATTAGTGGATAAAGATTTTATATTCATGGTTCTTCATCATGAAGGTACTTTACTCTCGTTTGAGAGATAAGATTAGCCGTGATAATGGGTAGAATATCTCTTTCATAACAAAAGAGAGCCCAAACCAACGCTTTTTCCTTAAATTAAAGAGGATAAATCAAAGTCACTCATGTTTTCCAATCATAAGAGGGAAAACTTGACTAGGATTCATCACTTTGAAACCAAGGATAAATTGTGATCTTAAGTACAAATAATTAATAAGAGCCTTGCGGTTCACACTTTACCTTAAACGATAGACCACAGACTTAAGGCATAAAGCGGTCCAAGGTCTTCTTCCCAAGAAGATTGGATTCATCATATTCAAACCACTTTAACCCTAAGGAAAAAAGCTAGCTATGGTTCACCTCTTGAGACTTACACAAGATTTGAATTCATCATGGTCTTAGTGCCAAACCAAAGTAGACCAAGGATCACATCATTGTGTTTTGTGAGACATGATGAAATTCATTAATTCTTTGATAAACTACACTCAAATGAGTAAAGTTTATCTCTGCTTTCACCCCTTTCTTAATAAATGGATACATCATGGCTTGTATGGTTTAAACCCATGAGAATCTAACCATTTTGCCATGGATCACTAAACTTAACAAAGGATATGGATTTCAACAAAGTTTAAGAACTTGCTTTTACAAGATTTAAGAGCCGAGTTTCATTCCTTTTTTGGAGAGAATTTATGGGATTCGCTAGGTCTGAATACTTAGATTTATAATATCAAAGCACATTTTGACCCTTTTCCCTTTTCAAACGAAATTTTTTGAGGATTCAACATGGCTTTTAGATGCTTTATTCATTAGAGTTATGCATATTTTCCATGGTTCACTTCAGGTGCAAGTCCAAACCGCATGAATCAAACTATAAGAAACACATAAATCATGAACTTCATAATAAGACATAGGTCTTCGCCCAAGGTTTTGAAAACAAAACAAGAAAACCAACAGCTTGGATTGACTTAGGAAGTGAATACTCTATAGAAATCCTTGTGATATTCATTCATAGCTTATCCTTTCCTTCATTGTCAAACAACAATAAATAAAACATGTGATTCAGAGCTTTAATGAACAAAGGTTGAGACTTTGATTCTTTTCCTTATGCTTTTTCACAAAGGTCACCATTTTGCTCTTTGACATCACAAAAACAAAAGGAAAATCGTGACTTTCGGGTTGAATGAGGCAAAGGTGACAAGTTTTACACATCAACCATAATTTTACCTTTCATTGTCACCAATGAAACTAAGAAAACCGTTCTAAGCAAAAGAAGAAAATGTTCTAAACAAAATCATGATTTTGGATAGAGATGAAGCTTAAAAGCGAGACTTTGCCCTCTTCTTTGTGGATCTCCCACGGCTATCACTCCTTTGCTTCTGTCATTACCACTTTAAACAAAAAAATGAGATTTAGAGTTTAGCTGAGGCAAAGGTTGAGACTTTTCTTCGCTTCCTTGTGTTTCAACACCAAAGCCACCGTTTTTGCTCTTCATTATCTAAAAAAAAAGACTAAAAGTGTGACTTAGATTTGAGAGTCTAGCCTAAAGGTATGATTTAACAATGACCATACTCCCTCTATCCTCATATCACACAACCATTCATGAATTTTCTTCCATGAGTAAGCAAAAAATAACTGATAAAACCGAAAAAGAACTAAACTTTTTGAATCAAAAACGTGATTTAGAAAGAGATTTGGATCTTAAAAGTCGGAACTTTCATCCTTTCCTAGTGATTTAAACCACAGTTATCATCCTTTTCTCTTTATTATCACAAAAAAATAGATTGGAAAATTGAAAATAGAAACAATTTTTACATAAAATGGATTGACAAATCTTTAAAACGAACTAAAAACATAAACATAAGAAGCAACCTGGCTCTGATACTATATTGGGTTTTGTGGGAAATAAGATATTAAATGATGAGGAATGAAGAATAATAGGATCCTAGACCATGGACCATTGACCGTGGTACAAGGTTTAGATTCGGTTGTTGAGTTTTTGGCTAAATACACCAAGGATAAAGGAGAGACGAACTTCCTTGGGAAACATGTCGAAGATAAAGGAGAGAAGAACTTCTTAGACATAGTTCAGCCGCCTAAACTCAATGAATTATCCATCAGTCAAGCACCACAGCCGGACACAAGGAGCTCACTTCAACAACGTTCCTTGAAGGATATTGAGGACATGCGATTACTTATCAAGGAGATTCAGATGCTACAAAAAGAACTAAGGAATACTGAGAATTTATATGGCTTCCTGACTCAATCATATAACTCCTGGAAGTCGAAGCAGCCCAAACGAAGCTCTGAGCTGAAAGTTATGAATTTTGGAAGTTGGACCTTTTGCGATAAGGCCTTATTCGAGACAAAGCCAAATATCAAGCTACACAGCCCAGCTAGGAAGTGGCTTTCAATCCGGACCACTTGGACATTATTATTGGGTCTTTCATGGTTCCAAAAAGCCCAAGAACGCATCAATCCACCATCGGATACTCCAGATACACGGCCAACAATAAGAAGATCCGATCCAGTGCTGTTTAAGGAACGTTCGGGATTTGCTTGCTTCAAAAGACCTCAGACATATGTGTGGCGTCCAGGAGACTCTTTAAACCACTCCATACGCGGAAAATCAACCTACAAGTTTACGCGTGAGCCTTTTAATATGATTGATTTCGTTTTAAATGTACTTTATGTTACATATCTTTTCTTTAATGAGTGTTGCACCACTCAAGCCTTTATTTTAGGGATTCGATTTTAATGTAGAGCTTAATCAGCTCACTCCGCCCATTGAAGGCACCACCGATAAGCCACTATATAAGGCTCCTTTGTGGTTTTGTATTTTTGGAACCAAGTATCAATAAAGCTGAACATTTTTCTTACAAAGAAAATCCCTTT
>OVBA01006185.1:0-17645 GCA_900406435.1 Lepidium aucheri
GTCAGGGTCTATTTTACTCTGCAGATGATGATCTTTCCTTAAAAGGTTTTGTAGACTCTGACTGGCATCTTGTCCTGATAGCAGACGCTCCACGACTGGATTCTCTATGTTTCTTGGTTCATCCTTAATCACTTGGCGTTCTAAGAAACAACCAACAGTATCCAGATCCTCTGCTGAGGCAGAATACAGAGCTTTGGCTCTTGCTTCTTGTAAATTGGCTTGGTTATCTACTCTTTTGGATAATCTCCAGATTCACACATCTTCAGTTCCCATTCTCTTCTCTGACAGTACTGCTGCTATATATATAGCTACTAATCCTGCATTTCATGAATGCACTAAACATATAGAATTGGCTTGTCATACTGTTAGAGAAAGACTGGATTGAGGTGCATTGAAACTGCTTCATGTCATAACTGAAGATCAAATTGCTGATATTCATACTAAACCACTGTTCCCTACACAATTTCAACATCTTAAGTCCAAGATGAGTCTTTTTAATCTCTATTCAGGCTCATCTTGAGGGGGCCTATTAGATGTGGTTAACTCTGGTTTACTCGGTTTATACAAACTCAATTGTACATTCTTTTATACTTGTATATATATCTAATTGTACAGAACATCATTTTGGAATTAATAAAGAAAAGTTTTTCATAACAGAATTTCTCTCTGCAACTTTCTTCTTCGTTTCTAACCATCAATTTCACATCTCATCTATATCTAAAGTCCATTTCTAACCATCAATTTCACATCTCATCTATGTCGCCGGTGTTTTCATCTCTGTCAACATCTTCGAGGCCTAAATTGCAGGTAAGTCTCCTTTCTTTCGTTCGATGCTTCCTCTGTTTTAGACATGGTCGATGTTTATTCTTCATTTCCTTTGAAAATTTTCGAGTTTGCTTCTTCCACCGTTGTTTGTTTTTATCCTTTATATTGTTGATTAAGGATGTAATTTTTCTTATTTTTCCTCTATAGATATTTATAATCTTTGATTTTAGGATTTATAGTTTACAAAGTTTTTGGATTTTATGTTTCCAAAGTCTGAAATTGTTCAATTTTTAGTTAATAAGCTTATGTAAATAGGAAATTGGTTTAAATTCTGTTTGATTGTGGTTATTCAAACATAAATTTTTGATTATGTAGTTATGTGATGGAGACACCCTTGGGATGGCCATGGCGGTCATGGTCACGGGGATCATCACTAGGTAATCTCATTATTAGCATTGTTGATGCAATCGTTAAAGTTCTTGAACGTAGTTTAGTTAATAAATAAAAAGAGAAAATATATATTGCTCATAAGTGTTGTTATAGTGCAAGGCCTTGTTCTTTTGTCCATTCAGATGATCCATCCGGATGAGGATGAAAATCGTTGTTCTTTTATACACTTAAATGTGCCTTATCCGGATGGAGCATCTGAATGATTTTATCCGGATGGAGATGAATTTGCAGAAAATTTAAAAAGACTAAAATACCATTCATTATTTTTGAAAATTATATCTCTTTTATTTCATTATTTATGTGGAATACATATTTTTTCTTCTCATTTTTACTTTCTCTCCTCTTTTTATTTTCTCTCTCCTCTTTTTACTCTCTCTCCTCTTTTTTACTTTTTCTCCTCTTTTTACTTTAACTCTTTTTTTACTCTCTCTCCTCTTTTCTACTTTCTCTCTCCTCTTTTTTATTTTCTATCTCCTCTTTTTACTCTCTTTCCTCTTTTTACTCTCTCTCCTCCTTTTTACTCTCTCTCTCATCTTTTTTATTCTCTTTCCTCTTTTTACTCTCTCTCCTCTTTTTTACTTTCTCTCTTTCATACTTTCTCTCTCCTCTTTTTTACTTTCTCTCTCATCATTTTACTCTCTCTCCTCTTTTTTACTTTCTCTCTCCTCTTTTTTACTTTCTCTCTCCTCTTTTTTACTTTCTCTCTGCTCATTTTACTCTCTCTGCTTTTTTACTCTCTCTCCTCTTTTTTACTCACTCTCTCCTCGTTTTACTCTCTCCTCGTTTTACTCTCTCTCCTCTTTTTTACTCTCTCTCCTCTTTTTACTATCTCTCCTTTTTTTTACTCTCTCTCTCTTTTCTACTTTTTCTTTTCTTTTTTACTTCCTCTCCTCATTTTACTCTCTCTCCTCACTTTACTCTCTCTCCTCTTTTTTACTCTCTCTTCTTAGTTACTCTCTCTCCTCTTTTTTGTTCTCTCTCCTCTTTAGTTACATTTTTAACATAAAACATGTCCTTTTTAGTCATTTTGTTACAAACTACATCCAACTGAATTATACAAATTCACAAAGAAACATAACTTCATCCAAACGCATCATCAAGATACAGTTTTCAGATGAGGAAAAGAACATCATCGAGACGGATCATCTAGATGGATCATCCAAATGCATCATCCAGATGAAGCATCTGAATGGACAAAAGAACAACACCTAACTTAATTAGTCTACGGAAGAATGTCCTTAGTGAAATCTAATGTTTATACATAATGGGAGGAAATATTCTAAGTTGTCACTTACTGACTATTTCTCTTTTAAAATGGTATAGAGTTGGTCTTGAAGAAAGATTGTTGCTCTGATCTCGATCTGGCTTATACAAAGTAAAAATTTAGAGGATCTTAACTTGTTTAAAGGATGATGTTGATTTATATCCATTAGAGTGAGTCCCTACCGTCTTGGAAGATAACTAAGTGACTAGCCATTGAGTGACTTTATTTTGAAAATTCGTTAAACTGATTTAGTGACACATGTATTGAGTTTTCCTCTTTGTTATGACATCGTTGATTTGTAGTTAGTCAAACAATGGATGTGCGATATTAATCCTGAGATCACCATTGATGCAGCCTTATGAGCATTTCTCAGATTACTTGAGGCTAATCTGGTTTCATGGTTTTGCTGGTGGTCTATTTGAATCTTTGAAGATCATGATGAAAGAATGGATCGTCTCTTTTTTTTTATTTTCAGCTTCATATGTCGAAATAAAGAGAACTGTTAATAAATTTTTTTTATTCTAAGGTATAACCATGGCGAATCCTACTCAAGAGGTAACATGTTGCAAATTTCACCTTTTGATTCTGAATTGCCATGAATGATGTTTTGTGAATTTTCACACGATTTGATATGTAATTTGCTTTTTTTGATGGAAGATTATCGAGAAACAAGTTTTGACGGTAGCGAAAGCTATGGAGGATAAGATGGATGACGAGATCACGTCATTGGATAAGCTTGAAGAAGACGATCTAGAGGTTTTGAGGGAGTGAGGATTAAAGCAGATGACGAAATGGCAGAGAAACAAAAACGTAAGTTTTTTTCTCTCAGTGGATTGCTAAACTTTCATTTATGTCGTGGATTTCAGGTGTGAAAATTATAACTTACATAATGTGAGTATGATTGTTTTCAAATTGTGAGTCTATGTATGATCTTCATACGAGATATTAGGCACAGAACCATAAGTGGTGGTTATTGTCTACAGCTACTTGACCTGCTTTAGCATAAGATTCAAAGTTTATATGTATAGCTTGTGGATTTGTGTGCATTGCCTAATTATTCTCTGTGATCTCGGTATAGGGAAATCTATTAAAACCACCGTGTGTTGTAGTGGAAAAAAATTTACAGAAAAAAATATAAACACCACGATCAACAACACTTATTTTCTTTTTTCCCTGGTTGTCTTTTTTTGTTTTCCTCTTCGCAAAAATTTGTTTCGTTGTGGTGGTTGCAACTCTGTGGTTGAACATGAAGGGTATGTGGATGTCTTGGGTATTCTTTGGCATTCTGAATGTTTCTATTGTTGTGCTTGTTACAAGCCAATTGCTATCCACATTGTGGAAAACCGTGTACGGATATTTTTTTATTTTGAAAATGCTTGGTATCTTAATTTATTCCTCAAACATATTCATTTTGTTTTCTATTTGATACGAAACCTAAATGCTTTATAACTTTCTTCGATTTCAAACTGAAGAGACAATTTTCACAAATCCTGCTATGAGCGGTACCGCTATGTCTGCAAAGAGAAAAATCATGGCTAATTTTCATTGTAGCGTAGAGGAACGAACTATATAATGCTTAAGGATGGTCAGTGGCTATGTCTAGTGTAACACCTCGGTTTCGGGAAATATGTTATTTAGTGGTGCATGCGGAGAGATTTAAAAGAATTGATTTCGCCACCTATGTCACCAAAGTCCACTTATCTTTTCGGCCACTTGTCTAGAAAGAACTCCAGAGTTAAGCGTGCTTGAGCTAGAGTAGTCAAAGGATGGGTGACCTTCCGCGAAGTTATTTTCAGAATTGTGTGAGTGAGGACAAAACACGGGGAAAGATCATGTGGTGATTTGTAGGATTGGTAAACAAGTCTTTAAAGCCTCCTGGACATAACGTATCGACCTGTCGACTGGTAAGATGGGCCCACGGTACCGAAGAGGATGTGAGGCCCATTAAGGTGACGGTCGGGGCGTTATAAATGGTATTAGAGCCGAACCCAGATGTGTGTGGAGACACAAGGGCTCACACCGTCAAGGGGGTAACGATCTTGGTACGCAACAAGGACGTTGCAATCTGTTAGTGGGGGTGAATCGTAACACCCTGGTTTCAGGAAATATGATATTTGGTGGTGCATACGGAGAGGTTTAAAAGAATTGATTTGGCCACCTATGTCACCAAAGTGCAATTATCTTTGTGGTCACTTTTCTAGAGAAAACTCCAGAGTTAAGCGTGCTTGAGCTAGAGTAGTCAAAGGATGGGTGACCTTCCGGAAAGTGATTTTTGGAATCGTGTGAGTGAGGAAAAAATACAGGAAAAGATCATGTGGTAATTTGTAGGGTCGGTAAACAAGTCTTTAAAGCCTCCCACATGTAATGTACCGACCTGTCGACTTGTAAGATGGGCCCACGGTTCGAAGAGGACGTGGGGCCCATTAAGGTGACGGTCGGGGTGTGATAAGTGGGTTCTCTTTGGGCCCATGGGCCCACCTTGCCGGTCGACAAGTCGGTACGTTATGTCTGAGAGGCTTTAAAGACTTGTTTACCGACCCTACAAATCACCACATGATCTTTCCCTATGTTTTGTCCTCACTCACATGATTCTGAAAATCTCTTCCCAAAAGGTCACCCATCCTTTTACTACTCTAGCTCAAGCACGCTTAACTCTGTAGTTCTCTCTAGACAAGTGACCGAAAAGATAAGTGCACTTTGGTGACATAGGTGGTCAAATCAATTCTTTTAAACGTCTCTACATGCACCACCAAATATCATATTTTCTGAAACCGGGGTATTACAATTCACCTCCACTAACAGACCGCAACGTCCTTGTTGCGTACCAGGATCATTACCCCCTTGACGGTGTGAGCCCTTGTGTCTCCACACACGCCTGGGTTCGGCTGTGATACCACTTATAATGTCCCGACCGTCACTTTAATGGGCCCCCATGTCCTCTTCGGAAGCGTGGGGCTATCTTACCCGTCGACAGGTCGGTACGTTACATCCGGGAGGTTTTAAAGACTTGTTTACCGACCCTACAAATCACCACATGATCTTTTCTCATGTTTTGTCCTCACTCACATGATTCGGAAAATCTTTTCCCGGAAGGTCACCCATCATTTGACTACTCCAGCTCAAGCACGCTTAACTCTGGAGTTCTCTCTAGACAAGTGACCGAAAAGATAAGTGCACTTTGGTGACATAGGTGGCCAAATCAATTCTTTTAAACATCTCTTCATGCACCACAAAATATCATATTTTTTGAAACCGGGGTGTTACATCTAGAATGCATGGATTCTGCTCTTATGGATTGTGATGAATGCAGTCTCTACACTTTGACATGCGTGATTTGTTCGAAGGCTTAAACATGAAGATTGTGAAAGAATTTCCTTTTTTGGTAGAGAAACAAGCGATGAATAAAGCTAAGAAGGAAGATAAAATTGTGATTCTTATTTGAATATCCCAACTTTTTCTTTATCACACACTCATATGTTTAATGAGTATTTACCAATTGGTACTTACACAAGCAGGAACGACGGCATGAGGTGGTAACCAGGGGTATTGCCTGCCTGAAGAGCAGATTGTCGATAGTGTAAGGCATTATATTGGGTAATGCTTACTTCAGACTACAAGTAATTTGGAATTTATGTGTGTAACACTGGTCTGGTCCATATACATGTCACAAAAAAGCCAATCAAGGGGACAAACAACAAGCTAATAGGCATGGCTACAGAACAACAAAGGGTTGTTCGTAAGTGTGAGGTCACTGGAGTTCCCATTCTATATGGACTTCCAAGGTACTTTATCTCCGACTTGATTACTCCCTTTTGTCAATTTAAATGAAATCTATGTTCGAATACAAGTTACTAACATGATACATCTTGGCTAACGAAATGATGCACGCTTATCTTGGCTTACAATATGATACAAGTTACTAACATGTAAATACCCATTATTTGTAATGATGATGATCTTGATCAAGAAACGTGAGGGAGAAGTCTTTAAGTATTATGGTTCGATTGCAGGGCCGAGGAATCTGAACAATGTTTTGGAAGAACGAATCTGTCAAGTGTTAGCATATACATATACACAGAGTTATGATATCAAGCTATCACCAAGTATTCTTGTGTTTTCTTCTTTGGTGTGTTTATTTTACTTTGGGATTGCTTCTTCTTTGGTGTTGTTGTGTGTAAAAAGTAAAAACTCTTGGAAGATTAATTTTTCATATTTATAGTTTATGTAATGAATATCGCATAGCCTTCTTATTGACCAAAAAAAAGAACATCACATAGCCAATTATTTTATGATTAGTTGATGACATTATTGTTTCATCCAAAACATACTTTAAATATTATTAACAAGGAATGGTTGGTTGTATGATAAATCAAATATCAGACCAATCCTAATATCAAATCTGCAAAAAAAATTAATTATAACAACCGATTAACAAAACGCTTAAACAACTTTAACAAAAAAAAACTTGGCCCTACAAGCAAAACCTACTAAGAGCATATCCAATGGTGCTTCAAATCTCTCTTCGAACTTCATATTTAAAAAAAAAAATTCTCCAATAGTACTTCAACTAGAACTCAATTATTTTCACAACAAAAAATTGTTCTAAGCCATAACATATGTGTGAATACTGTAAAAAAAAACCAAATCCACCCACATATCGAATATAACACTAATTGGTAACTATTATACACTATCTATTAGAGTACTAATTTTTAAAAAAACCATTAACACTATGTAGAAATTTATATATTTTTAAACACATAAAAGTTAAACTACAAACAAAATGTAAAAAATAATTTAAAAAATACTTCAGCAAAAATAAAATTATGACAATGTAAATTAATAGAAAACCGACCAACTAAAAATACTTATTTTAAACCAAATTAAGGGTTTTTTTATGGAACAAAATATTTTCCCAAATAAAACCACTATATTGGCCGATTTATTTTTTGTTATTTTAGAAGTCAAATTATGTGTACTATCTAATAGGCACAATAATTACACAAATATACTAACTTATGATTATAAAATTAAAAGGATATATTTATACAAGAGAGATATATTTATGTGTGGATATGATTTGTTTTTAATTTTTATGTTTCAACATCGTGAACTATGAACATGTGTCCGTCTATATTATTTAAAATTTATGTACATATTTTATTTATTTTTCTCATCCAAATAAATTTGTCAACCGAGTTCAAACCAAAACTAGGTATTAAAAATGTGCTACAAAATTTTAAATACTTCACAATAATATTCGTATATCAAATTGTATATTATATGATAAACAGAATATAAAATCAAAAATAGTACGTATCTACAAATTGAAATAATAAAAAATCGATTATATAATATCTCCAAACCCAAATAAGCCCATGCTTCCAAGCGCGGGTAGCATCCTAGTGATGTTTTTTTTTTGTCAACCTTACTATAGTTTGATCGACAAGGCCCGATTCATAGCCAAAGTCCAAACTCTAAAATTCATTTTCTTCTTTTTCCTTGCACGTGAGAAGACTCGAACTCGGGTGCCTGAGGATTTGTAAAGTGCCCACTACCACTGGACCACCTGTAATCGGCGCATCCTAGTGATGTTTAAAGACATAAAAAACACAAACACTGTTCAGAAACTATAGCTTCCATAATGTTAAGGAGGAAAGATTTAATTGTCATTGTTACTAAATCGGTCCAAAATAAAATAGTAATCCATATTAGGCCCATTTAATTTAGATCCATCAAGCTGAGTCTACAAACATATAGCCTAGGCCACGACTTGATCTACAATTGATTAACTAATTAGATAAATAATGAAATATGAATCAGCCCAAAATAAAAATAGCAATCTATATTAGGCTCATTTAGTTTAGATCCAGCAAGCTGAGTCTACAAATATATAACATGGGCCACGACTTGATTAGATAAAAGATAAAATGGGAATCGGCTCATATATGAAATACATGAGGCCCATCGTCATGGCGTTTGACCTGAACCAACAATTTTAAAAAAAAAATTGAGTTTCCAGAGAAATTTGCGAGAAATTAGGATTCGGACCATTGAATAAAAATTTTGAGGCACCGCCGTGGAAAGAACCTTCTAATTAGAGATCGAAGATCGTGAACCGAATATTACCCCAGTGATATCTCCAAATTTTCTGAGGACCTGCAACCTTTCAACCATAGTTCTTAGTAAGTGAAATGCAAATCTTTGATCTGGAAATGTAAATCTATATCTAAATCTAAATAATTATAGTATCAATATTTTACTTTAAAATTATCTTGAAAACTCAATCTGCAACATTTCAATCATTCTTCAACTGGATTGTTTGTACATATATGAAATCGAAAAACACTTTTTCTATTTTCTGCATTTTTACACAAAAAAGGAATCCAAAAATAGTCGACTATTTTTAAATGGACTGAGTATATCAAGTGGAATAGCCTTCAATATTTTCGTTCTTTGTACATAAAAAGGCGGAGGTAATTAACACAATACAACTATTGACCAAAAATATGAGAAGAAATTGGAAGTTAGGAAGAAATTCTGGTAGAAAACAGTTTATGTTGCATTATGCTAGTTGTTAGGACCTTTGCCTTTTCACAATGACGATGTTGTTTTATTTTCTCTAGTATAATAGCAGGATCTGGATAATGAAAATCATAAAATTTTCTGGAAAAGAAACTCAGTAAATACGCATAAACCTGATAATATGGTAAAATTTAAATCTTGTTACTTTAATTTTATATTGTCAACACAGATGTTGCTTTGTTGTTGTTGTTATCATATATATGCTAACTTTGATATCTATGGTCTTTCAATTATATACCAAGATAATAATTAAGTTGAACTGTCATAGACGTTCTATTGATATATACTTCTATAAATTCGATATAGATCGCTATTTCTTTAGATCTAATATAGATATCTACTTCTTTGTGTATTTGAAAATAGTAAATAACCATCAAAAGGAAATCAGATTTTATCAAAGATATGGAACGGAGAAGAGAAGATAAGATAAGTTTGCTCTAACTTGTATCCTCTTTTTTTATAATCCATTGAACACCTGCCTGTATATTATCTTTTTATCTTATATTTATAGTCAATTCTATACAGAATAAATAAGCATCGACCAAAGATCAAGAAGAAAATCATTTGTGAGACGATGAAATAACACATGTAAAAGGCTAAAGGTAAGTTTACTTTTACATATTTTTATACTAATAGTTTACTTTTGGTTATAAAGCTCAAATGCATTCTTGCATTTGGGTTTAGATATATGTTTTAACAAATATAGTTGCATATAATAATTTATTAGAAATCAAAGAACAAAGTTATCTGATCGTTAAAATGAACAAATAAAAACTAAAAGATTTACAAAAAAAAAGCCAATAATATTGTTTTGAAACAAATCACAATAGAAATATGCAGAAAACAAAAGTATTTAAAGTACATAAATTAGTAAACTAAAATTAGTACAAATACACAGAAAACAATAGATATATTAGTACTCCTTCTTCACCTTAGCAACTTTCTCTTGCTTAACCTTTAAAGCATTGAACTTAACTACTTGAACTCAAAATTTCCTTTCCGTCCTCGTTTAACACCATCTGAAATTAGTTCACCTGAATCACCTTCTGTCTTAATCTCCAACTTTTCACCATCTTTTGAATCATCTTTGACATGTACCCCTAAGTTCAAAATACATTGTTTTTTGTTGTCAGAAAACTGATTATCCAGATTAGCCTTTTCATTCTCCTTACGCTTAGAGGAAGGTGTATTGCTTGTAGACATTCACAACTCATATGTTTGGTCATTGTTAGTCAACTACAGAACATTCTGCAATCCATGATATAATTAACTTAGTTGCAACCCAATAGAATGTATACAAAAAATAGTACATGATGCAAAGGATTAATTAGAATTTTAGGTGTTATCTGTTCCTCGAAACTCTCTGGTATATCAGAATCCTCAGGTTTAACTCCTTCATTCATAGCATCACCACAGAAAACCTTACACACTTTATAAGTGTCATCGTGTTTTGCAATGTTTCTAGGCTCAGTCAAAAGGAGAAAGTAAAAAGGTTTCCTAACAATGTTCAATATAGGCTCTAAAAGTGTTTCAGGATCTTCAATCTAATAGAAGATATTTAACAATATAAGTACACCTTTAGCTTCGGTAAAATTATATATATAATATAACTAAGTAAACTAACATCATCTAGAGATCCACCTAGAAGAGAATTAGCTTATTGGCCGACAACTTCCACTCCAAATTTGTCAAACAACATGCACTTTTAATCATCAGACTCATCCTTAATTTGGACATGAAGCTTAAACCTTTACATAGTATTGTAATCAATTAATTCAACCCTAAAATTTAAAGAAACCTTTTATAGTAGTTATTCAAATTTTTAATAGATTTACATTGCACTAACAGATATGCAATAATCTTTGCACTTTTCGTAGTAAAATTGTGGACTCTGCTGACTCAAAGAAGAAATGTTGGTCATAGGAGTTTCTCTGTAAACCTTCTTGTGATATTTGTTACATACAAAATAGAACCAACCAAGATCAGTATCAATTGCTTTTATAGTACATAAGACATGAAACTTCCCAACCTGAAACAGTGTTCAAGGAACGTGTTTTGGAAATAAGATACATGTGCCCAATATTAAAGTAAACTAATGTTTGATATAGATAATGTTTAGAAAACAATGCATACCTGAACTATTTCCAAAATCTTAGCAACGGTTTTGATAGGAAACTGTAGGTAGTAGCCTTGGCTAGCATAACTTAACTTTGTGTGTGAGATCATCGGAGCAATATTGAGAGACTCATCAGTAATGCTGCAATTTGATAGAATTAATAACTAAAGAAAGATTGAACTAGAGTTTTAAAAAGTCTGAAATGGGTAGAACTTAACTAAGTCTTAAAATTTTAATTTCTGGAATAGATTTATCTGTGTTCACATTGGCGCATCAAAAGAATTAGAGATGCTTCTCTGTCCTGTAAAACATTTTTATGAATAAACATATGTTAGAAATTCATATTAACCGATATTATAGGTTAATTGGGGAAATTGTTGATTATAAACTTTAAATTTACTATTCCACATTTGAATTTTGGCAAACTAAATCAAACAATACACACTCCGGCTGGGTGAAGTTTGGTAGGAACCATTCACTAACTCAGCATATTTTCTTTATAGTGTGCAATAAGTAAGATTTTCCCATATATTAATGTAGAAATATGAGTAGAACACCATTTTGTAATCACACATATATATCATTTAAGTCAAACATTTAACACTTACTCATTATCTCTAAGGACAAATTTAATTTTTTTTTTGGTTTCCCCTTAACATCAACGTCCAGCATATCATTAGTTGTATAAATTTGTCTGACGATATCTGCACAAATACATAAGAGGCGTATGGAGAATAATGTAAGTAGATATCATATCGTTTACTAAGATGAAACTATTTAGGTAAGGTAATAAGATAATGTACCAATTAAGTAGTTCTTCTGTAAATCACCATACAAAATATCATAATATCTAGTCAATGTGATGAACGACTCGTTAGATGCATATCACACGTCATAACCATGGTAGAGTGAATGAAACCTATCTTGTAGAGCAGTTGGGATGGTCGATATTGGCCATATTCTTTGTTCAAAAGGAAGGTTTTGATTATCTTCCACTATCCAACCCTCAATATGTTGGCAAATTTATTAACTACCCCTCTTCTGACCACTGCTCAAAATTGGCTCCCTGTCAATGAAGATATGATCTAGCATCAGTTATAGTAGTCTCACTATAATTGGATTGTTGTTTCCAATTTCACAATCTAACATTTGCTTCATCGGCGAGTATCAGCTCAAGATATTCACCATTGGCAGGTGAAACTGTCTTCACGAATGGAGAACTTTTGTTTTGATTGTCCACATAGTTTTGAATGGCTTAAGTAAACTGAAAAGTGTTACATCAGGATAATTGTTGAAAGGTACCAAACCTTTGATTTTTGGCGAATTGCCTACCATCGAAGTCTTTGTGCCTTCCTCATGATGGTGGTACCTAATGAGGACATCAAGCCGGTTGAACCAAGCAGGCTAATGACCAGAGCTAGAGCACGCAAGCTTAGGGAACAACTAAGAGAAGTTATAGCTAACGTCTTGAGCAAGGAAGATGATGTTCCTTCATCGGACCGCACCAAAATCGACAAGAGCCATATTGAAGTCTTTTCAAGAAGTGCAGAGAAGGCCAAGAACTCAAGTCAAGACCAAGGCAAACGTCAAGAGGAGAACCAAGACATTCAAGACCTTCAAGAAGCTGACCAAGAGGACCAAGAACCGTCAAGACTTGAGCTGGAAGCAACCAACAAGGCTTGACCTTTTATCCGGTCCAACAAGGTATGTTTTGTGTTCAATATAAATGTTTTTGTAGGTCAACCAAACCCAATGGCTCCAGCACCTTAGACTAGAGAGTCTTAGAGTCCATAGGCTTTTATTTTCGTTTAATAAAATGGACCAAGGCTTCAACTTGTGAAGCAAGACCACAACCAAACTCTAAGTTAGCATTTTGTCATTTTGTTTCTTGTTTGTTTGTTAATGGGCTGCGACCCATCTTCTACTTGTTTTGTTTTGAGTTGAGCCGGCCTTAGGGTTAGCTGATAGGACCATTTATATTGTCCCCTTGCAGCCGTGTACATTCAACTTTTTGCATATCAATAAAGATCGAACTTTCTTCTATATAAAAAACATAGCCGTTAGAGAGCTTAGCCGCTTTTCTAGATGTTCAAACCACAGGTTGAGATCTTGAGAGGATTCCCTGTGATCGAGATTGTGTTTGAGTGTATCAAGAAGCCTACCATTCTTCTTGTGGATTGATCTACAATCCATCCACTTCTGCCGCATATCATCTTCTTATCAAAGGAAGTATACACGGTTCTCTTTGATTAATAATCTATTCCCATCAACTTTAGAGAAGCACCTTGAGGCGTGTATCAATTTGGTATCAGAGCCAAAAGTTTCCTAGAAGGTTGTATCTATTCTTTTTTTGTTTTCATCTCGTTTTATTTCAATATTTGCTTCACCATTATCACATAGGTTGTTAGTTGTGTTTTCTGATTTGTTTGAGCTACTGTTTGTGTAGATTAAAGTTGTGTTTTGTTTGTGACAGCTAGGGTTCTTAGTTTTCAATTGTAGAAGACAAAGAGATCGGTTGTTTGATCTCTAAAGTGATGTAGGGTACAGAGAATTGTGTTGTTTCCTTAAGTTGTTCTTTCCATTTTTTGTGTTTTTCCCTTTCCCACGTTTACATTTACAATTTTTTTTTAATACCTCTTAATCTTTTGTGTAGAACCGATGGGAGACAACCAAGCTAACGTACCCTCCATAGCTGAAACGTTGGCTCAACTCCAAGCTCAACTTCAAGCCATCAACACACGCATGGATCGCTTAGAGCAAAGATCGGAGAACACTCGTGTGTCCGTACACTCATGGAACGATGACACAGACGCTTACCGGGAGGAAGAGTTTGATCCAGGCCCGGATGATCCACCACCTAGAAATTGTACCACACGAGGAAGAGATCCCCTTCATTGTGGACGCGAGCGGGACAATCCGGTATGTACGAACATCAATTCAAAGATTATAGCACCAATTTTTGCTGGTAAGATCGATCCGGAAGCGTATCTCGATTGGGAAAAGAGAATGGAGTACATTTTTGAGTGCTACCATTATGCTGACCACAAAAGAGTGAGCTTTTCTGCTGCTCATCTCATAGACAACGCCTTGTTATGGTGGGATTGTGACATGGCCAAACATAGATGCCATCACTACAACCAAGTAACCATTTGGGAAGATATGCAGTTTAATTTTAGAAAAAGGTATGTGCCTCCATATTTCCATAGAGACTTATAGAAAAGGTTTCTTAAGTTGGTGCAGGGAAATAGGTCCGTGGAGGAATACTTTGAAGAGTTTGAAAGCTTGATGAATCGGCTAGAGACCGAAGAACTGAAGGAGACTATTATGGCTCACTTCTTGGATGTCTACAAGATTGAATAGCTAGAAAAGTGGAGAGGCAGCCATATCATGAGTTGAGGGAGTTGCTGCACTTTGCCATACAAGCTGAGCAGAACATCAAGAGAAAGATGGCTGTGTCCCACCGCACCAAGAACAACAACTCTTGGACCGCTCCCGCCATTAGGCCGCAAGACAAAGGAAAAGCTATTGAGCAAGAGACTCGTTACAAGAAAGCTGATCAAGAACCAGCTAGGAGTCAAAGCCCTGAGGTTAGTAAAGTCTCAAATACTACTAGAACTTGTGATATCGTCTGTTTTAGGTGTCAAGGTCGTAGACATATGGCTAGAGAGTGTCCAAACCGAAGGACAATAATGATTGTCACCAATGGAGGGGAGTATGAATCACAAGATGAGGACGAGATGGAGATAGATGAAGCAGTAGGAGAGGCTGAAGAGACTGTAGCCTACCCGGACATCGGAGATCTCTTTGTAGCTTCCCGCGTTCTTAGCTCTATGGTTGTGCCGTATGAAATCACACAAAAAGAAAACATCTTCCATTCGAGATGTATCAAAAGTGGCAAGGTATGTGGCCTCATTATAGATAGTGGAACATGTACTAACATGGCTAGCAAGTCTTTGGTTAAGAAATTAGGTCTGACCACCACAAAGCACCCAAGAGCGTACCGCTTGAGATGGCTCAATGATAAGGTGGAGATCAAAGTCTCCAAGAAAGTGACCGTGACTTTTAGCATTGGAACATACCAAGACGAGGTACTATGTGATGTAGCTCACATGGAAGCTGGACATCTCCTACTTGGCAGACCGTGGCAGTGTGACAAAGAGGTCCTACACAATGGCCGCACCAACTTCTACTCGTTTGTGCATGACAAACGCAAGTATAGCTTGGCACCTTTAACACCAGCACAAGTGCATGAACGTCAGTTGAAGATGGTTCAGTCCACCATGGTAAGTAAACCTTCTCTTTTTGTGACTCTGAGTGTTATAGAGAAAACCTTGTGTGCCAAGCAAACCGTGCTACAAATGCTCTTCAAAGAGAATGTGTGTCTTGATATGTCTTGTGCAGATTTGCCACCAAGGATCCGTGAGCTCTTAGAGCAATTTAAAAATGTGTTTCCAGAAGAGACACCAGCTGGTCTACCACCGATCCGAGTCATAGAGCACTAGATTGACTTTGTACCCGGCTCTGCACTACCGAACCATGCGGCTTACTACATCAATCCGCAAGAAGCTAAGGAACTCGAGCGACAAGGTCACGACCTATTTGAAAAAGGATACATCCGTGAGAGCCTTACTCCATATGCTGTTCCAGTGTTCCTAGGGCCAAAGAGGGATGGGTCATGGAGGATGTGTGTGGACTGTCGTGCAATCAACAACATTATAATCAAGTACTGCCGCCCCATCCCACGCTTAGACGATATGTTAGACAAGCTACATGGAGCCACCATCTTCTCCAAGATAGATCTCATGAGTGGCTATCATCAGGTTTGAATGAAAGAAGGTGATGAGTGGAAGACTGCCTTCAAAACCAAACAAGGTTTGTATGAGTGGCTTGTGATGCCGCTTTGACTCACCAACACACCAAGCACATTCATGAGACTCATGATCCAAGTCCTAAGGGCTTACATCTGTAAGTTCGTTGTGGTATACTTTGATGATATTCTTGTTTATAGTTCATGTTTGTCCGACAGAGACTCTTCATCAAGAAAGCCTCTATGCGAATCTTAAGAAGTGCACATTTTGCACTAATAAGCTTGTGTTTTTAGGCTTTTTGATAAGTTCACAGGGAATTCATGTAGATGAAGAGAAGATCAAAGCTATTGAAGAATGGCAAACACCTACATTAATAGGTCATGTAACGAATTTTCACGGCTTGGCAAGCTTCTACCGCCGCTTTGTCAAGAACTTTAGCACCATAGTTGTTCCTCTTACTGCCGTGATCAAGAAGGATGTTCCATTTGAATGGGAAGAAGCACAAGAGAGAGCCTTCTCCAAGCTGAAGTCATGCCTCACCAAGGCTCTGGTTTTGGCTTTGCCAAATTTTGAGAAGACTTTTGAAGTGGAGTGTGATGCTTCCAGGTTGGGAATTGGGGCTGTGTTGAATCAAGATAAAAGACCTATAGCTTACTTCAGTGAGAAGCTAAGTGGAGCCAGTCTCAACTACCCAACATATGACAAGGAGCTATATGAATGGTTCGAGCCTTAGAAGTTTGGCAACACTATCTACTAGCCAAAGAGTTTGTGGTTCACACCGATCATGAGACTTTGAAGCATTTGAGGGGTCAAACTAATCTGAATAAGAGGCATGCAAGGTGGTTAGAATTCGTGGAGACATTTCTCTATGTGATAAAATATAAGAAGGGAAAGGAAAATGTAGTTGCGGATGCTCTATCTAAACGTTACAACCTCATTACCATCATGGACGCCAATGTTTTAGGTTTTGAGTTCATCAAGAACAACTAAAATAAGGATCCAGAGTTTGGAGACATTTATCAAGCTTGCAACAAAGGAGCTTTTGGGTCATATTACATCCATGAAGGGTACTTGTTTCGAGAGAAGAGGTTGTGCATACCACAAGGATCAATGAGGGTCTTGATACTTAGAGAAGCGCATGGCGGAGGACTTATGGGCCACTTTGGTGTTGACAAGACTCCAGCCATGGTGACCGAGCATTTCTTTTGGCGGCACCTAAAGAGAACGGCTGTGCATCAAATGTACCACATGTTTCAAGGCGAAAGCTAAGTCTCATCCTCATGGTCTATATCTTCCTTTACCTATTCCTAATGCTCCTTGGGAGGATATTTCTATGGAATTTGTTTCAGGTTTGTCAAAGATCAAGCACAAGGTGATACATGCCTCAGGGTGCTTCTCTAAGGTTGATAATGATGGAACTTCTCAAAGGGAACCGATGTGTACTTCCTTTGACAAGTAGATGGAATGCGGCGGAATGGTGGAATGAGGAGTGATCCACAAGAAGAATGGAAGGCTTCTTGATACACTCAAACACACTTCTGATAAAGGGGAATCCTCACGNACTAGGTTTTTCTATGTAGAAAAAGTTTGATCTTTATTGATAATAGTTTAAAAATGAATACACGGCTGCAAGGGGACCTTATATAATGGTCCTATC
>OVBA01006186.1:0-17644 GCA_900406435.1 Lepidium aucheri
GAAAATTACTTTTTGTTAAAATTAATTTTTTAACAATTAATATTCTCGATTATATTTTAGATTAAGATTTTTTTTTAGATTTGGATAAGCTAAATATTGAAGAAATATATTTAAATATTTTTATCTACTTTAAAAAANATAGATAAATAGAAAAAAAAATTTGGATCATTGGATCAGATACGTGGAAGAATCAGGTAATTACTAACTTTGAGAAACTCTTCTTTATATAATAAGATTGGTTAATGGAGGGACTAGTTATGGCTGAAAAAAAAACCTCAAATATTCGATTCATGTAAGTGTAAAGATATGATTAAAGATAAGACCGAATATGAAATTTGACAATCCGAGTCATACATAATTCAGCTGAATGCAGTGTATAAACAGTGGCAACTTGTATATATTTTAACGGAAGTAAGGGTAAAACAGTAAAGTGACAAATATCCACTTGACCACTTGATGTTCAAAGAACACGCATTTGCCTTTTTGGGTTTCATATAAAGACTCCAACGAAGCAAAGACAACTCATCACAGAGACAAGCTTCAAATTTGATCCATAGTTTTTTCTTTTTATATGCAGACTTTCTCTGAAGAAAAAAAAAATGTGCGGAGGAGCTATAATCGCCGATTACATAGAGCCGTCACGTCCTCGTAAATCGACTTCGACATCTGGGCAGTGGTGGTCCGATCAAGAGAAGATTGGGAGAGCTGGAAAATCTTCCTGGAGACGTAATGACATCGTTGACTTGACAGTCGAAGATTTTCAGGATTTCAATGAATTCGAGTCAGACAACGAGGAATTTATTGGATTTTCTACAGTCAAGCCTTTGATCTTTTCCTCAACTCGTAAATCTGCTGGTGAGTTACGATTCATTCGATGGATTTAGGCTCTAGACTTGGAATTTGGAATCGGAATGGTCGTATGTCTATGCTATTGTTGATGAATATTGTGTGGTTCTCTGTCTCAAAGCTGTGATGTCTAATCTATGGCTAGGCTTAGCGTCGAGCAAAGTAGATGGGAAGAAGAAGAGAACTAGTCGTTATAGAGGAATCAGGAGACGACCTTGGGGGAGATGGGCGGCTGAGATTCGCGACCCAATCAAAGGAGTTAGAGTTTGGCTCGGTACTTTCAACACCGCAGAAGAAGCTGCAAGAGCTTATGATCATGAAGCTAAGAGAATCCGTGGAGCTAAAGCTAAGCTCAATTTCCCAAACGAATCATCATCTCAAAAACGTAAAGCCAATGTTAAGACTGTGCAACCGGTAGAAGACAAGAAGCCTGAGGCTGATCTTGGATTTGCAAGGGCTAGTAGCTCAGTCGATAATAGTAGCTGTCTTGATTTCTTGTGGGAGAAGAATGATGCGGACACGCTTTTAATCGATACACAATGGCTCGAAGATGTCATCATGGGTGATGCGAAGACGAAACAGGTGCCTAATAAGAGTGAAGAAGCCAACTTGAATGCAGCTCTGCTTTCAGAAGAGCTTCTAGCTTTCGAGAATCAGACCGACTGTTTCTCTCAGATGCCGTTTATTGAGGAGTCAAATTGTGATTCCCTGACATGTCTGAGCAGTTTCTTTGATGGAGGCGATGACATGGGTCTTTGGTCCTGAACGGCCCAGATGACATGAGTCTCCATAGTTCTATTGTATAAAATGACATGAGTTTTTGTTCTGCTTTGTGTGTAGCAAATATCTATAACTGTCTGTTCTTCTCTTTTGTCAATGTCAAGTAGTTCCTTTTCTCTTCTTATCTTAAAGTCTCAACAACGAGTCATTTCACCAAACTATAAGAACGCAGATTCGCGTCCGACAAAGGACCATAACTATAATTGAACCGTCAAGAGATATTAAGTTTGATGAGTTCTTCAACCAACCATTAAAGTGGATAGAATAAGTAAACAAACGACTAGGTCAAATATTGGATACGTTGTCGATAGAGTTGACGAGCAAGCCATGTAGAAGATGCTTGGAGACTTTCAACTGCTTCCTTTTGATTCCTACAAGCTCGAAAAGCCCGGTCATGAAATTTTAGAGGCCCTAAACAATGTAGGAAAAAAGCCTATCTTCTAGTCTAAGTGGGTCCAATGCCAATGTTTCATCGGCTTATGATGGCCTCTATTATAACCGCTTTATACCCAAAGTTTTATCACCAAAGGCAGCTGACGGGCTTGGCTCAGCGTTTGTTCTCAAGTGCCAAAATGGCAATGGTATTGTGGCTTGATTTGTGTTCAAAGCTGAGACTGCAACAGGTAGAAGAGAAGAAGCTGGAATTGGAAGATTTACGCTCAGTGCCTAGTATTATCATTAGCTGTCTTGACTTGTGGGAGGAGAATAATGCGGACACGCTTCTGATCGATACACCATGGCTCGAACATATCATCATGGGCGATATGAACAAACAGGAGCCCGATGATAGGGAGGAAATCAACGCGAATACCCAGTGTTTCTTCTAAACGTGATTTCCTAACATGATATCAAGGAATCACAATTTCCCTCTATTAACGTCATATGGAAGAAGCTCTTTCCAACTATTTATTTGTACAAATGACATAGACTTTTGGTCCTCAAAGTTTTTTTTGGAAATACAAATGACTAGAGTTCTTATATGTTCTGCATGTCAATATTAAATAATACACATGTCCTTTTCTATTTGTTTTGTAGACTTTTCCATGTTTAGTATAGATAAGAACGTAGAGAATAATCGTTGTATGGAACCATAAGCTCAAGTCATATTTTGATAAACTGCAATATAGTAGAAATTTGATTCAAACCAAAAGGTGCAAAACAGAATCGGTAATCTAACAGTCTTAAGAGAAACAAGTGAGAAGAAAAACAGTTACGGTTCGATAACTCTTCAATCCCAAGAGTAACAAAAAAGCATGTCTATAACCATGAACCACTGAGTAAAGGCTATTAACTTTACTCCCAACCAGAGGCTGGCGCAGGGGGAGGTACGGCTGTGTCCCATCCACCTTCCGCTGCTGGTGCAACTGGAGCTGGAAGAAGAAAAACCCCAAGCACAAACCATTTAAAATAACATCGCAAATTCAGAGGCCCATAGAAACATTATGGTTTTGGGTCCAGTAACTCACCAGCAGAATCGCTCCAAGAAGCAGCAGGAGCTGCAGCAATTGGTTGCTGGGCTTCTCCTGGCCATGCAGCATCAGGGATCTGAGCAGTGGTCCATTGGTCTCCACCAACCATTCCATACTCTGGAGCTGGAAGTCCAAAATCTGTCTGAGGCGCAGCTTCATCTTCATCCTCTGGCTTAGCTTCTTCTGGCTCCCTGTAAAAGAACAGATCAACCTGTACCACAACAAATGAAGTAGCCACACACCAAAGGGTAAGAAGTTAAGCAAATTGTCCGACTTTATGTATTGGATGATTTAAGCCTCAGTAAGAACAAAAAATAATTCCAAAAATGATATTCCTCTTACCATAACATCCCATTTCTGTGCAGGACGAATGGTTCCACGCATCTGAAGGACCATACGTGCAAGAAGCCAGAACAAACATCCAATGGAGTGCTTTCCCTTGTTGTTAGCAGGGATACCGATGTCCACAAATCTCATGGGAGAGTCTGTGTCACAGAAAGCAATGATAGGAATGTTTCCCAAAGCACCTTCCTTGATTGGCTGCAATTTAGCATAACACATCCATCAAAATCAGTTACATAAATATAAATAGTAGTATGGAAAGGACTCATCTGTACGAATTTTATTTGTTCACCTGGTGGTCAGTTCTTGGGTCAGTAAGAATCAAGAGCCTGGGTTCACTGAAAGATGTTTGCATTTGATTGGTGAAAGTACCAGGAGTGTGCCTTCCAGCAATGGCATTGGCTCCAGTGTATTGAGCAAACTTAAGGACAGCCCTCTGACCATAAGGTCTAGCTGACTGGACAATGATGTCCTGAGGGTTCTCAATAGCAACAATAACACGAGCAGCCATCTGCAACTTCTCCCATGTTTTGCCAAGGTTGAAGATGTAAATACCTGAATAAAAAAATTTCAAACGATTAAGTTTCATTTCCTGCATCTTTAATTATAAAAAGGAGAAACCAGGTTTCAAGAGACCACAGAGCAGAATAGCACTGCTTAAATAGAATCGCAAAGAACAAACATTAGCAGCCATACAATTACAAACAAGAATTATATAGAAATATAACTTTATTTAAAACGCAAAAGCTAGTTTTGATTGCCTCAATTTCCCGACTCAAGCATGGATTTAAATCAAAGCTAAATAGGACCCAGGTCCTACTTATTTCTCCCTATACACACACTAAAACACTCATGAAGAGTACCAGAGAAGACACAAAAACAAGCCTCGGTAGTTATTTGAGCATTTTAAGCGTTGCTTAGATCCGTGGTGGGTAAACTTTACTATACAGAAACTAAGACGACCTAGAAATCAAAAGCAACCGGAAACCCAAAAAGGATCATACATATTCAATCGAAAAACACATAAAACATACAAATCTATCTCTAATCATTTATACCTTCAGTAACAGATAGTTTATAAAATACAAACAAGAGACGGAAAAGATAACAAGAGAATATTACCATCGTTGCGTCTCTTGAAGACGTAACGCTCCATCTGGTAATTGCAATTCTTGGTTCCGAGGTGAACCTCAGCAGCACACATCATTCGGATGTCAGCTTCCTTCTGGGAAAGCTGTGCAGAGTTAGCACCGTTTGTCGCCATTTTCAACTTCTTCTTCTGGCGAGACAAAGTTCTCTGCTCTTTAAATCGGCGAGGAAACTGAAAGGCTAATGGAAGTGGGAATTTATATATATGTCTCACAAAACCCTAATCTCTCTAAAAGTCTATTCTGCCCCTCGTAAATATTTTTAACCGGTGTAAAATTTCTTTGAGCTTATGTAATTTTATCAACTTTTATTATCGCCGATCAAATTTAATTGAAACCAATGATCACTCCTCACTGGTTTAATTTCCGGTTTGTGTTTCTTAAACCGATCTCCATCCAAGTGTGCACGAGAATATGATATACTATCTCTATTTGTGACTTTAATATTTTTTCTCTGTCCGAAGTTAGAAGTTAGAAGTTAGAAGAACCCTAAACAATATCTGTGTCCGTTCTCTTCCGATCTCATCTCCTTCAAGTTTTCCCCATCTGTGTTTACAAGTGTATGGATGTGAATTCTGCTCTGTAATTAGTTCGCTTTAATTCCTCTCGCTTTCTATCCGATTCAAACGCATATGAAGTTTGTCTGAGGATCTTCTCTAGATTGAACAAGCTTAGAAGGTTTCCATTTTTCTACTTTTGTGAAATTCTTATTGGATTTATTCAATTCTGGAGAGAGACAACGTATGGGTGTGTCGTTTAAGATTTCGAAGGTTGGCAGAAAGTTCCAGCCCAAGGTTTCTGCTAAATCAGCTACTCCTGATTCTCCTGAACCGCTAAATTCAAAAGCAATCGTTCTATCCGGGAAAAGAAAGGTATTTAGTGAGATTTTTAATTTCTAAAACTTAGCCACATTTCTGAAATAAATTAGAAGTATCTATAGATTACCAAATTTAATTTGTTTGATTCAGGCCAATGATGAAAGCCATTCTGGTGATGTTTCTCAGTTCTCGCGGCCATCGTTTCCTGATATATCTCCGGGTTAGCATCTTAATAACTTCAATACATGCTTTCTAAAATTCGAGCTTTGTTAAAGTGAGTGCAATTGCTTTCTCTGCAGAGCATGAAGTTTCCTTCACATTGAGTCTCTATCCGAATGGGTACTCTGTAGGAAAACCATCTGAGGTATGCAGTAGAACGTCATGTGCTGAGAGTCTATATGAAATTTGTATTTTTGTCTTTTTTTGAAGCCCTCCACATCTAAAAATTGTTGATTTTTCAGAACCAGGCTGTGCAACAGACATCCTTTCGAGATGTTCCAAAGGTCTTACAACCGTATGATAGGGCAGCAGAGGGTCTACTTTCGGTAAATATTTCGCATGAGAAAAAATAATTTTATAAGAACACTGTTATTTTGCCTGATTCTAACATGTAATTAGAGTGTTGGTGTATAAACTCATAGTAGTTGGAGTTAGTATTTGTCAAGTTGATGTTTATTTTTTTCACTTGTTCAACTCAAATTATTCGTTTGACCACTACTTGCTCGAACTTCATCATATTCGATTTATCATTCTTCTGAGTAACAATTTTTAATTTCTCTGGATACTGTATAGGCAATTGAGGCCGGCAGACTTCCTGGGGACATTCTGGAAGATGTACCTTGCAAATTCTTGGATGGGGTGGTTATATGTGAGGTGAGGTCTCTGCAGTAGTTAAGTAGTTGAAGCCTTTCATCAGGACAAAGTAAACTAGCAGTCTCAAATGGACATTCCAAAGACTAAGAAAGAAACTCTTACGCCTTGAAACTTAGGTTGTAGTCACCGCGGTTCTATTTCATGGTGTTTTTCCATTAGTTCTCAAAACAGTCGAGTCATTCAAATATTCAAAAAAAAAAAAAAATGTATAGCTTTCATGAACAAAATTTATCTTCAGTGCTGAGACAGAAAAAAAGAATATTGTGGTGTTAACGTGTTATAATTTATTGAGAGTAGGACTTCTGAATTCATTTATACCTTCTCTTGTATTTTTGAGGTAGATATATTATTTGATTGCTTGTGGATTGCTCATACTATCTTTACCATGAGCTTTTGAAACTCATTGGAGTGATTAGAATCAGAAGAAACCATATGATAGGCTAGTTTTGTTGGTCCTTTATTTGACTGCGCAATTATCATCTTACATCATCTTGTTTTCATTAATTTTTGGGACATACTATTGTAGGTTCATGACTATCGGAAACACACCCCAGATCAAGTCACTCCTGTGGTAAATAAATTGCGGCTTAAGATGTCACTCGAGAATGTGGTAAAAGATATTCCGGCAATGTCAGACAACTCATGGACATATGGTGATCTCATGGTAACCACAGTTGCTCTTGGACTAGGTCGTATGTCTGAGCACTGAAATAACTATCTTCTGTACTGATCCTTACGTTAACTGCAGGAAGTGGAGTCCAGGATTTTAAGAGCTCTACAACCTGAACTCTGTCTGGATCCTGTACCCAGACTTGATAAGCTGTGTAAAACCCCTGTGTCTGCTAAGGTATATCTCATTAAAAAGACTCCTTGTCCTTTCTCTTCTCAATTGCTTTTATAATGTCTAAAATGTTTTTTTTAATATGCTATAGCTCGATTTTTCTCTTTCTACTTTGCGGAGAAAGAGATTAAGGCAAATGACAGAAGTGACAGTCATGACTCAAAACAAGATTCATGGGAACAAGGTTTGCATTGATCGGCTTCCTGAAATTTCAGAGCGTGGAAATTTTCAGGGCCATTTGATAATGCAGCAATCTCATAACAATCAGGTTATTCAAAATCCTGGTACTAATATGCTGGGAGGATTTAGAACTCAGACCATGCAAGATCCGCCAAATTCCTCACTGCCCTTGGTACCACCTCAGCAACAAAGATACTTGGGAACTGGAAATATAAGAAATATGCAGGATCAAGGATCAAATTCTGTCAGTGTCTCTGGAGCTTCACCTGGAGGACTAGATGCAATGATGACTTATGGCTCTGATAGTCTGAACCCCTGTACATCTTTTAATAGAAAGAGAGAAAGTCAAGATGGACAAATGTCTTCTATGCCTGGTTTGAATAAGCGGACGAGGGTTTCACATATGGGTCCTGATGGGATTGCACAACAACAGTTAGGGCAACGCATGGATGGCCTTCATAATTCTGATACAAATTGGAAAAATGCGCTTGTACAACAGCAAGACATGCTAGGCAGAGGTATTCAATATCCAAATGCAGGTATTCAAAGGTTTTCTCCGCAGCAAATTGAAGGGGTTATGAATCAGGAAGGTGGTCCCATGCAATATCCAGCTTCACAACAGGGGGCAATGCGATTCACTTCGAAAGAGGAACCATTTGAGACTGGTAAAATTGATGGTAGCATCAGAAATAATATGCCGGGGGTGGGAAGTGATGCAAATGATTTAGATCCACGTATTCAGTCAAGGATGCCCCATAACACATTCATGAGATCAAATTATCCTCAAACATCTTGGAATATTAATCCTGGCCAGCAGCTTGAAAAAGACCCAAGAAAAGATGAACAATTTAGTAGACGGTTATCAGCTCAAAGTCCTCGTTTATCAGCAGGTGCTCCACCACAGTCTCCACTTTCACCGAAGTCTGGTGAGTTTTCTGGTGGATCAATGGGGGCCCACTATGGAACTGTTACAGCGGCTCAAAAGGATAAGGCTGTTACGTCTATTCCTGCTATTGGTGCTACTCAATCAGTGGGTTCTAGTGCTAATGATGCTATGCAGCAAAGGCAACACCAATCCCAAATGGCTGCTAAGCGAAGGACAAATTCTCTTCCTAAGACACAAGTTATGAGCACTGTTGGTTCTCCTGTTAGTGTCAATAATATAAGTGTCTCAGTTAATGGAAGGAGCCCTTCAATAGGACCCCAAACTTTGGGCGATCACGCCATCCTCGATAGATTTTCAAAGATTGAACGAGTTGCTGCAAGGTATGAATTATATGAAACCTGTTTTCTTGAGGTTGATTTCATCAAATTATTTTATATGAATTTGACTTTAACAGATGTGATACTCCCCTTCCTCCGAACCTTACATTATAGTAGAGCCTTTTTGGCAATGTCTCGACCTCCTTATCTCATTGCGTGAGAAAAAATAGATAACGTGTGTTGGTACATGTACAAGTTTTTGATGATAGACAATGTCCCAACCTCCTTATCTCATTGCGTACATGTTTCAGGATCTTATCAGTATGTCATAGTTTTATTTTCTGCTGGTTGATCCAGTTTTTTTCTGTTCCATTTCTAGGTACCAACTAAACTGCAAAAAGCATAAGGTGGATGAGAACTCTTTAAGACCTCGCATTTATGCCCAACAGTCCCTGATAGTTTGTCTTTCAAACCTTTCTAACAACGAGGACTTCAAAGACGAGGACAAAGCATTATCAAAATCTATTATTGGTGGCAGTATGAATACATGCAAGACGAGAATCATGAACTTTGTTCGGTTAGACCGTGTTATGCAAGGTTAGATGTCTGTTTTAACGAGTGGCTATTGGTACTTATCTATATGTAATTTGACTTTTGACTCCAGCATCTTTTCAGGTGCTGTGTCTTCCTTCGTCCCTAGAATACGAACAAGACTGGTGATGTCGGAGAAGCCCGTCGACGGGACAGTAGCATGGTATCAAGGGGAAGTAGATGATGGTGATGTTTTTTCATCCGAAGATTATCTCCTAACGTTGCCCAATACAGTAAGTTGAAGGGAAATTTGACAGTTATCAAATTCCCCTGCATTCTATGTTGATCACTATCACATCTTCAACTTGCATGCTCTAACATTGAATGAAATTCTGACTTTACATTTAGTTATGTTTAAAGGTTGTTGGGTCATGTTCACATGAGGAAATGGACAAAAGATGGTTAAATATATCTCTTATATACACCACCTATAGTTTGGAAATTATGCTGACTTACTTATTTTTCCTCACTTTGTCACAGCACATGGCTGATCTACTTGCTGGTCAATTTAAATCACTGGTATTTCTTGAATTCCTAGTCGATTATATCAAGTTCCCGACTCTATGGGAAAGCTACTTACAGATTGATTTATATGCTTGTGCAGATGGCCCGTGAAGGATATATCATGGAAGAACATGTTCAGGCAAAGCCGAATCGTGGGGATAATGGCCCTAACAGCAGCCAACCAAATTCTGCGGGTGCTTATCCCAGAGGTAACTCTGCCACTGATATGCAACAGTATGGAGATGCCATTGCAGGGCAAGTGTCTGGTGAGGCATCGAAACAGGGAAACACTGGAAGTGCGCCTATTAACCCAACCCAGAATATTATTGCAAATGCAAGGATGCTTCCTCCGGCAAATTCTCAAGCCTTGCAAATGTCTCAAGGACTGCTTTCTGGTGTCTCAATGCCTATGCAACAACAACAGCTTGACGCACAACAGTCACCGCTGCTTTCATCACAAACACAGCAGAAAAATCAACAGTCCATGTTTACACAGCAGCAACAACATCCACAAATGCACAGACCATCCATGTTACTTCCTACAAATCCGCTATCAGCCATCAGCTCTATGGGACAGAGCTCTGGTATCCAGCCAGGTGGTCAGATGGCCAACAAATATTCCCCTATCCAACTGCAGATGTTACAGCAGCAGCAGCAGCAGCAGCAGCAGGCGGCAATGCAGAAGAAGTTAATGATGGGGCTAGGATCAGGTGTAGGCATGGGTATGGGTATGGGTATGGGTATGGGAAGCATGGGAAACAGTATTGGTGGGCTTGGAGCATTAGGCAACCAATTGAATATGGCAGGAAGGGGGATTGGGGGAACCGGTATCTCATCATCAATGTCTGTTCCTGGCATCGGTAATATGGGCCAGAACCCAATGAATCTGAATCCAGCATCAAATTTGAATGCTATAAGCCAGCAAATCCGATCCGGTGCATTAACACCCCAACAAAACGCTCTGTTTACACATATTAGAATGGGCATGGCGAACCGAGGTGTAATGGGTGCTCCCCAAGCTGGGATAAGTGGCGTGTCAGGTGCGAGGCAGATGCACCCCAGCTCAGCTGGTCTTTCCATGTTGGATCAGAACACACTAAATCGCGCTAGCCTGCAGCGAGCTGCTGCTATGGGTAACATGGGTCCACCTAAGCTGATGCCTGGAATGAATCTTTACATGAATCAACAGCAACTCCAGCAGCAGCAACAGCAGCAACAACAACAGCAGCAACAACACCAGCAGCAACTCCAGCAGCAACCCCAACAACAGTTGCAACATCAACAGCAGCAGCAGCAGCCTATGTCTCAGCCGCCTCAGCAACTATCTCAGTCTCCACAACAGCAGCAGCAGCTCCAACAACATGATCTGCCTCAACAAGCACAGCAGCAGCAGGTAGCAGCATCCCCTCTTCAGTCTGTTCTATCGCCACCCCAAGTAGGTTCGCCATCAACTGGAGTTACCCAGCAGCAGCTGCAACAGTCCAGTCCCCAGCAAATGAGTCAGAGAACTCCAATGAGTCCCCAGCAAATGAACCAAAGAACTCCCATGAGTCCTCAGATAAGCTCGGGTACAATGCATCCTATGAGCACAAGCAACCTTGAGGCTTGTCCAGCGAGCCCACAGCGTAGTTCTCAGACAATGGGATCTGTTGGTAGCATCAACAATTCTCCAATGGAGCTTCAAGGTCCCAAAAACAACTCTGCTGGTAATAATTCCTAATCAAGAAAAAAACCAATGATTGGGTAACAGAAGTTCTTTATCTTCAAGAACCCTTGCTTCAAAACATGAGCTGCAATCATCTAACTTAGGGACAAGCATAGGAAGTTTTTTCAATACTGTACTGTTTAAGTTTTGTGTGTACATTAAACTTTTGAATAAGATTTATGATCAGTCCCTGTAGTTTGTAGAGAAAGTAAAGAATATAATGTGCTCTGCATATGAAAGTGTCATTAATATTATTTTGTTTATATGTTAGCCAGTGTTTGCTTCAGGCTATTTGGAGATTTTTGTTTAAGCAATTTTATCATTTGGACTGTTTTGCTCTATCTTGCCTTTGATATGTACACTAAGTACAGCTGTTTCTCATTTTATTTTATTAAAAGTCCATTTATGAAAAGAATAGTCTTCATCGATTCGTTGCATAACCGATTACTTGCTCTTGAATATGTAACATGCGACGTAATATTATTATTAGAAAATGAGAATTGGCCAGAAACAAATAGTATTCTCAAAATTGCCAAAAATCACGATGTAGTTACAAAAAATGGAATAAAAGTTGATCGCTAAACAAAATGTACACAAACCATCGAAGAAACTATCAACTGGTCACCGGAGAAAAAGACCTGTCTTTGAAGTCTGCCCGAGTCTGCATTATGATACAAGAAATCTTGTACAAACATATCTTAAGAATCTTGTCTGTTTTCTCTCTTTAATCTTTGCTCACGCATTAAAATCCTGTTTTTTTTGTTTTTGTTTTTTCTTACCTTGGCTTCGAGTCATTTCCTTTGCCTCGGAAGGTGTTGAGCGAGAAGAACGATTTATGCCCTGTAAAGGAAAAATTCATATGATTCATTTAGAGGAAGGAGACTAAATGAAGAAATAATGCATTCTGCAAGAGAATAAGGCAAGAATATTGAAAAACAAGTTTTGACCTTTGAAGTTGTTTCCAGACATATGATGATCATCTTTCAGCTCAGGTACAGAGATGTTAGAAGCTTGAAGAAAAAACATGAGAACAACCAGATATGTCAGAACTCGCGAAAGCCTTAAAACTAAGAGAGGAAGAAAACCAATACTATTAGTATTTACCTTGTTCAGGGAATTCGCTCTCATTAAATCCATCCTCAGAGAGATGACTTTGTAGAGATCCCATTCTCGACTTTCTTAAATCATCAGCTGACCGATCAGCAAGGTCTCTCCTATCTTCAAACTCATCATCTCCTTCAGAAGTCGTTACAGATGCCCAATCCATCATCAAGCTTTCTGCACCGCGGCTTTTCCTTCCAAACTTTAGCAACCGTTTAAACCCTTTTGTTAAATCCTTCTTTGACTGTAACTGAGACGAATTATTAGCAGCACAACCCGTAACAGGACTCTGGGCGGTTCCCCATTTCTTTCTCATCCGAGAACTCCAAGAAGCAGGGCTTCCCGTGGGAGAATCTGCTGAAGCATCAACATCGGACAAATGTTCGTGATGATAACTGAAAGAGTGTTGCAGGTTTGCGTTCCAAGAAAGAGGACTTTCCCCGGGTGAGTCCATTAATGAAGAAGCAGTAAGCAATGTCATAGGCACAGTCGCAGGCAAAAAGCTACAATTCTCTTCTTCTGAATGATTTACTTTCTCATATAATTCTCTTAGGGTTGGATTTCTCTCGTCATACAACAATGTATCTACTTTTCCTTCTTCTTCCTCTTCTTCTCCTTCTTCTTTACCCGCACTTTCCGAGATTTCTTCTGCCTCAGCTTCAGGCTCATCATATTCTTCATTTTTCAGATTCTCAGATACTTCTGAGTCCCCCATTTGAGAAGCCATCATACCATCCGAGCAGAGAGTTGACAATTCCGTGAAATCTATGTTCCCCGAGCAGCTTTTCCTTAATGATCGGGGTACTTGGAGAAGTGTATCTTCCTTGGTATTGTTGGTGCGACCACTACTTCTCCCCTGTGATCGCAGAGTAGTTTTGACAGCTAAAGAAGATGGTTTCGTGTTTTCCTTTATAAGATCAGAAAATTTTGGAACAGATTGTGCGAGCAACTTGTCTGATCTTCGCCTCCCAGAAGAGGTATTTGAAACTTTACCTGATTGTTTCGGGACTGATCCCGCTGTTCGCGGGGTAGTAGAAGAAGACATGTTCCTGTTGGACTGAAGTTTTCTAGCTTGAGAGCTCCGAGAAGCAATGTTGCCAGTTGATTGTTGTCCACTTGCTGGTTTGTCTTTTGCCCGAGGTATCTGTTCAGAGATATCTTCGTCTTCTTCGCTCTGTAATGAGCTTATAGGATGCTGTCAGAAAGAGCGTATCATCACTAATAAGTCCTAATAATTTGGAGACAAAGGAATAGCACTTATAATGGACCTAGTGCTAAGTTACCTGGTACTTTTTAATACTTGACCGAGAGTTAAAAGACCTGAATTTCTCTGCACGCTGACGAGCGCGTGAAAGAGAATCTTGTCTCTCAGAAGAAACAGAGAATTTAGCCTTCATCTCGGTCCTACTTTGCTCAAGAGCCTCTTGCAATGACTTCAGTTTTGTTTCTTTCTCACTCTTTTTCATACTCCATTCTTCTCTCAGTTTGGCATCCCTTTTCTTCATATACTTTTCATAGGATATTCCTTTAGAATCATCCATAAGACCAAGGTCCGATACATTTCTTCGCACTACATCTCCTTTGTCTTTATTACCAACTAAAGGAGTCATGAACTTTGTCAGATCACCAGAACCGCCGCCAAGGGAAAGCCTATTTTCTGCGGCCCCAATATAATGAGGTGGCCCTGGGTGTCCAACTTGGGTTTCACTCAACTTACAACGTCTGGAAGAACTTGATTGATCCCCTGGAACCCGAAGTTTATGCTCAGCAAAAAGCTTTTCAAGCTCATTTGCCTTCATTTTCAACTCATCATTTGCCCCTGGGTTTTCCTTCGATAGTCTTGCCCTTTGTACTTGATCCATCAATGCTGTGGGAACCCTTGGACTGTTAGCTCTAACTTGCCTGCCTTCCCCATCATCAGGACCATCCCTTACAATAAAGTGTGGTTCCTGAGATAACATTGGTTGTTCATCTGATGGAACCAATTCTTTCTTCTTGATCCTACCAACAGAAGATCTATTTTGTGGATGAGAAGCCAAATCCTCCTGGAAACCAGAATCTATATGGGCTGACCGAGAGCGTGTATGGCGAGAAGGAAACATGGTTGATGATTGTGATGCATTCTTGGCTTTGAGTTCATAACACTCCTCTCTCTGTCTAGATTTAGCATCATCCAAGACATTCTGTAGCCTATCGACATTACTATCAGTCTGGCTTTGTGAAGTAGAGTCATTCGAATCAGTGCCTGATCTGGACTGAGCATCAGAAGTCCCTTCAACTCCTGAAACCAAACTCTTTTCAGTAACAGTTTTGCAGCTCTTGACTTTGTCGCTAGAATCTTCCTCATCACTAACTTTTTTGGAGTCAGTCTTCAGCTTATATTTGATCTCATCGCCCTTTTCAACGCTTTCATTACACTCCATTTGAGCTTTACTAAAAGAAATAGATTGAGTAGAAGAGGGACCTCCTGTCAAACTCTCCGACTCCTTCTCTGATGTCAAATCAATGCTCATGTCACTCACAATACTGCTTCTTCTCAGGACAGGTTTCTCAGAGAAAGTAAGATCAGAGGAGGGTCTCCTCAGCTCTGTGGGTTTAGTAATAGCCCCAGGTTTGCTTCCCCCGGAGTTAGAGTTTTCCTTCTGTTTGTTTTCAAAGAGGTTTATCCTATCCTGCACACTGAGTCGTCTGGTGAGTTGGCTGGTCTTAGCTGTAGACGAAATATCATCCATACTCTCATCATTTTTCACTTCTTCATCTGCTTTGGTACTTGTCAAAGTGCACTGTTGAATTTTATGTTTTGAATCATTCGCTACATTTTGCTTCTGATGCGTGCTATCTTTTTCGATGCTGACATTGTGAACACCAGCCAGATGATTCGAATACTTCATGTCGATCAAGTCCGGCCTTTCTTTCCATAGTGAGATATATTTGCTGCATGCTTCACTGATAGAAATATTCCAATCGAATCAATAAAAAAACATGAAAGAAAGGTTAAGCCAAATGACAAATAGAAGCCAATAAAAAGCTTACTCCAAATGATGTGCACCAAATCTATCAGCAAATTTTTGGAGTTCTGAAACAGTATGTGGGTCAAAACCACTAGCTGATGCATGAGAAATTGACGTTGTTAAGTTCTTTTTAATAGCTTCAAGTCTTAAGTCTATAGCTCGTAAGAGTTCCTTCCTGAATATAGACAAAAAAAACTAATCAATATAACGCTTTACAAAAACTAAAAAACATAAAGGCAGAAAAGCTTTACTTGGTGGCATCTGCTGCAGCTCCATCATCTGAAACAGAAGGAAATAGGATTCAAAGTGATGTTCAAGATCAATATTCTCCAGGATTGCAACAAAAACAAAATAACAATATGAGCAACACAATGAGATCAAACACACCTGATGGACCAAACTTTGAGTCTTCGCTCTTCTTTGAAATTAAAAAATAAACACAAATTTAGGAAAGGTCGGTCAAGAATCACAGTATAACTCAAGTTTCAGTAAAGAATTTAGAACCTGAGAGTATAATGTTCGAGCTGCTTCCAACTGCATCATCTCGGAATAATATGTATTGACCTTTTCTAGAGCTTCAGGACTATTAACAAACTGAACAAATCTAATAGACAAATGGTGGAAGAAATATTACTATATAAACATAAACAAAAACAAAAAAGAAAGTAGGTGTGCCTAAGAAGAAATCAAAAAGGTCTTAAATTTTCAGTTTATGAACCTCTCTAATGTTCTTTTAGTGAACCAAGTGTTGCTTTTGTCCAACTCCAATCTAATAGAGGATTGAGCAACAGGGGAAGCTTGGGTTTCAAGAACTTTTAAATTATTTACAAAGGGTTCAATCAACCCTGAAGCTAGCTTCTCGATCTGATCATTGCTTGATACAAAGAGTTCACATCTGTTGAAAAGAAACACACTTGTTAAAAGAGAACAAGACTAGAGAAATCAGGATCACTTGAAGTAGAACATTTGCTCACCGTGAATGCTTTGGCGACAATTCGAATACTGCATAGTCAAGAACCGTATCTGACCTCATTCTCGCAAAACGAAATTGCTAACAAACCAACAGAATCGACTAAGCAATCTCAAAATTTTTATGCCAAGAGACCTGAGGTAACAATAATAGTAACTGTTATTTTCAGTAATATAAAACGGTCTACTTGCGAACAATGTCTGCATATTAACTTCAATCAGAAAGAATGAATGTCGGAGAAAAAAACATAGCTCATGACGGCAGACATAGAAATCGAGGATCTAGTCAACACACACCAGATGCTTCTCAGATCTGATCACAATACTAAAGACTCTACCCAAACCATAAAAATCCTAACTTTGAAAAGAAAATACCCGGAGCTGAGAACCTCTGCAAAATGCGAAAATGCAGGTTCCATTAAAGAACATACCAAGATCCTTGTGTCGATCCAGCAATGAACAGGGCCGATTCACAGTACTATCGATTAGCAAAATCGAAGTTCTAAATCAGCTGGAACAGACGTCAAGAGAAGGAGAGGAAAACGAAGAAACCCTAAGAATGTCAGAGTATTTTGTAGTCACTTCACACGGAGTTTTGCTCAAAATGCAAAATCTTTCTTGTGTTTTATTTTATGTTTTTGTCCCACCAGAGAGATTAGCTCAGTCCTCTTTACATCCACGCGAGCTCGAAACCAAAGCTCTCTCTCTCTCTCTATACAAAAGACACTGTCTTTAGAGAGAGAAACTATTAGAGAGAGTTTCCTTATTCTTCAGACAACTTCTTTTCCGTCGAATGTCGACTTCCAATTAGGAATAATCAAAGCCTACGACGATTTTCAAAAAGAAAGTACGACCTCGACATTACGTTTACCAAATTACCCTCAAAACTTTATACCGGTTTATGATTTGAACCGAGTCAACCGACCCACTTTGGGCCATGCTTATCCTTTAAGTCCTTTGTAAACCCGATTTTATTCTCCTTGGTTCAGTGCCCATTTTTGATAAACCGGTTTTTATATACAATATGGGCTACAAGGATGAGGGCAATCTCGTAAGCACGCTCTATCTTATAACTTGACTTCTATTTAACGGTAAATATTTTATCGTCAACATTAACTTTAATTTAATAAATATTAACACGACGATACAATTTATCAAAATTTGACAAATTTGAAAAGCATAGCATTAACTTAAATAATATGTTATATTATCTGTTTTGGATTATGTTGTATTGTTATTAGGAAATATTATCACATAATATTT
>OVBA01006187.1:0-17643 GCA_900406435.1 Lepidium aucheri
TATAAATCAACACATATTATGAATAAACAAAAAAAATATTTAATTCAAATAAATATAAGTAACTCTGTATACGCAGAAAATTCATGAAAATCTAATCCCGTGCAATCGCACGGGACATCATCTAGTATANGGGACATCATCTAGTATAAAATATAACTTCTACATCAATTATATATGTATATTGTTTTAAACGATATGTACATTCTCAAAATCCAAAGAAACACTAACCGAAACATGATTTAGTTCGTTCTTCTATACAAAATTTAATTAAAAACAAATGAAATAAATTAGTGGAAATAATTGATAAATTATGAGTTTCCAACTCAAATTTAATTGATAATGAGTAAATTGATCCCTAATTTATTTATTAGATTGGAATAATCTCAATTTATGATGTGGGAAAATTAGATGTCAACAACCGTCTAATCTACTCACTAAAATGGCGACAATTTCTTGTTAATAATTAGATCATAAAACTTGATCAATAAATTAAATAAGTTTTTAAAATTTATTATATATCGTGGAGAAATATCAAATTCTTGATGACTGACTCATTTTTTTTGTCAATAATATTAGGCCACAACTGGCAGGCCTATTAGCCAAGTTTCTGCACAATGCAGGTGCCGGGACGCGATCCCGGAATGTGCAAATACGCCTGTCATTTAGTGAACTTACAGCTGCCACTGGACTAAAACCCACTTGTTGTTAATAGACTTATTAAACCAAAAATATTCATTTAAACAATGATGTAGAAAAATAAAACCAGAAAATATATTTTGGTAAAATCAATCTATATGGAGAATAAATTCGGCCTTTGCTAATAGTCAATCAAATAATCCACTGAATGGCCCAAAAGTATACTCTTTAGTTTATGTGGCCCATATTTGTTAACATGTGGGCCCATTAGTGAATTTGTTAGCCACGTATTTCTAATAGGTCCCTCAAAAATCGACCGTTTCTCAATCTGTATCCTTATATTATTTTGTATGGCAAATAATCAGTGAGGGCCCACTTCCCATACTTTTTCTTATTAATCATCATATTATTATCCAACGGTTTTCTTATTAATAGTATTTGTTTGTCGATGTGTGACATTAAAAAAACATAATCAACCTGATATACAATTATTGTATGCATTTGAGTGGCTTATTCAATGCTTCAAAAACATTACTCAAACATATAATTAAAAAGTATGGATTGTTTAAGAATGTTTGCATGTGAAACTAGAAAGATAAAGATAAAGCTAGCCATCTTATTTATTAAAACGACATGCATGACGCATACATGATAAATTTAAAACTTCTTTTTTTTCAATAATTCCACGACACATACAGACTTTATTTTGAAAATTATATAATTGGTTATTCAACCATCTAACTAAAAAAAATATATATCCGAAACCATAATACTAGGATACAAAAAGAGCTCATATAATACTTGATTACTTAGTCCAATTTTTCTTCGGAGCTTACGGTTAAGTGGTATAAATGTGTTTGAGATTTTAAGAAATTTGCAAGTTCAATTTTTGTATTATGCGAAATTAAATTACATACTTTAGTCAATTTTTTATATATATGAATCCATGTTTTTAGTCTATTTGAATATTTAGAAGTGAAAGTTTATTTGTGGGCTATACTACCCCTAAAAAAATAGTCAAAGCCCTCTCATAAGATTTTTTTTTCTTGTCAACAGCAATATAAATATGCTGTTAAGATTTGAGAGTTAAAACAAAAAACAACTAATAAGAAATTTGTTGGAGAAAATAACTAATAAGACAATTTAAGTTTATATAAGCTGTTATTTAGGATAGGATTAATGACGACGGATAATATTTGAAAGGGTATAACAGTAAATGTGAAAAGATTCTCGGAACACGCTTCTTCATCTTTTACTTTCATTTATAATCCCAAGAAAAACGCCGAAGAGAAGGGAACAATCACAGAGCGAGAGCGAGAGAGAGAGCTATGGCATTAACAATCAGGAAGGTAACAACGACACTTCTCTTCTCCGGTGGTATTCCTCGGCACACTGATCGGATCTCGAGAACAGGGGCATTGCTCAGCCGTTGGATCTCCTCTGCTTCATCATCTTCCGCTGTTGTAGCTGATGATGATTCTGGAGGTATTTATGGATTAGGTAGTGTTTTGAAAGAGTATGAAGATTATAGGAGATCTCTATATGGTGAGATCACGCATAAGGCGTTGCTTGTTGATGCTGTTGGTACTCTCCTTGTTCCCGCTCAACCCACTGCTATGGTTAGTCATTTTCCTCTGTTTCTCTGGGATTCAATGATTGCACAAATGCTTCACATACTCTGAGACTGGAAATTATTAGAAACCTATGAACGTTTAATTTGATCCTGAGTATGGTTTAATCAATTTGAAAGCGATGGAGAGATGGTTGTTGTTTTGTATTGGGAATGTGAGATTCTTAAGTGTCGTTTCCTTGTCTCATTTTAGATGGATGATTTGTATGTGAAAAGTTTAGGTGTTGATTGTGTTTTTTGATGTTGTAGATATATAAGAATATTGGAGAGAAGTATGGAGTTGAGTATTCAGAGGCTGAGATACTTACTAGATACAGAAGAGCTTATCAGAAACCATGGGGTGAATCTCATCTTAGGTATTAATCATCTTCTTCTTCTTCCTCGCTTTGTGTTTCTTCTACTCCAAGAATATCATCACTATGCAAAATGTTCTTGTGTTGTTTTCTATTTGTTTGAATGCCAGATTAAACCTAGATTTCATTATGTTTAGTTGTTGGTATCAACAACCCCATGTTGGTTTTTCCTATTTATGATTCTTGTGCTTTTATCTTTCTTAATAGATATGTTAACGATGCAAGACCGTTCTGGCAGTATATTGTAACAGCATCAACAGGCTGTTCAGATTCTCAGTACTTTGAAGAGCTCTACAGCTACTTTACTACAGAACAGGTTTGATTCTCGCTACTACTTTTCCATATGCTTGAGGAACGGGGTCAAGTTTATTACTTTTTCTTGATATATTCTTTATCTGCTTTCCTAGGCATGGAAGTTATGTGATCCAGATGCAGGGAAAGTGTTCAAGGCGATTAAAGAAGCAGGCGTAAAAGTTGCCATTGTGTCCAACTTTGATACTCGGTTAAGACCTCTCCTACGTGCACTGAAATGTGAAGACTGGTTTGACGCAGTGGCTGTTTCAGCAGAAGTAAGATAAACCTCTTTTGATTGATAGATCTCAACGCTTTGTGAGTGAGTGTGTACATAGTAAAAGGTTTGGGTTCTTAATTTGCAGGTTGAAGCAGAAAAACCAAACCCAACAATCTTCTTGAAAGCTTGTGAGTTATTAGGAGTGAATCCTGAGGATGCGGTTCATGTAGGAGATGACCGTAGGAATGATGTATGGGGCGCAAGAGATGCAGGCTGTGACGCTTGGCTCTGGGGAAGTGAAGTTACATCATTTAAAGAGGTAAATGAATCTCTTTGGCTATCCTCAAATCTCTTCAATAGTTTTAGAAATCATGAGTAACTTCAAATGAATGTGTGTGATTGTGTTCTTCAGGTTGCTCAACGGATAGGAGTCAAGGTCTGAAACATGAGTCCAGACAATGTTCAGGCTTCAGTTTTGTACATTTGAAGTATAACGTGTGTAACATATGTTGCTGCTTATGTAAAAAAACTGAAAAGAATGTGTATAATAAATGATCCAATAAAGCTTTTTGATCATTTTTATTTGGAACAGAAGCTATTGTACTTGGTCTTTTAATTTATTGAAATATGAAGAATGTAAAGTTGAAAATTACGACTCTACAAATATTGGTACATATATCATAATTTAAAGACCAGTCGTCTTATCTCGAATATTTTTGTACTTTTGCTCAATCATGTAGTAGGGATCTCTTTGATGGTGACTAAATCTCTTGGACTTATTTAAGGCCCATCATTAGCCCATTAAGATCGTTTACATTTAAGGGAGGCCTAACAAGAAAAAGGAGGAGAAATCAAGGCTTTTCGGCCTCAGAGAGCTGACCCGTATATAAAAGTTGACTTAACGATAGCAACTACACTATATAAGATCGACACATTTGTCAAATAATAAACAAACACAAAATGCTTATGTAACACTAATCAGTGCCTTATTAACGACATAAGTATGTTTTGTAACCCTTTAGTATATTCCACGCGATTTGCACGTACTCTCACCATTCTACGTCTACCAAACCCGTGATATCTCGTGTGCATGTGTGTGTTTTTTTTCAATCGGATAAAAAGGACTCGATTTATAACTTAATCTAGCTCTTAAAATTTCTATTTAATCTGCTAAATAAATAGAAAAGAAAAATTAAACCTTAAATATTATAAGCTGGATCATCCTACCTACCACCTGAGATATATTCGGTAAAAAATTACCAAAAATTTTATTTGTCCAAAATAATTATTTTCTTAACTAAAAACTTTGTGCTAAAAATTTGTGAATAGAAAATTATGCATCTTTTGTGAAGAATGATTATCATCAAAACGTAAAATAGTCTTCTTGATGAAACGTGATATCAAAGTCAAAATTACATTTGTTTGACAAAAATAAAAAATATAATTACCTTGTAGTAATATTCTCATATTTTAAGATTTGCCATAACATGAATGCACATGCACATGCTCCTACTTGGGGAGAAAATGCTCAACCACGTGTCAACGCATGTTCACTTGTGACCCATTTATATTTCATTTGTGATATTACTATTCATTTATTATACTTATATCATTAGCGGCTCTGACCTAAAATCGGTAAAGCACCTGTTTTAGGCGCCAAATTAATATAAAAATTAAAAGGACATCAAAATCTCAAAAATTTATTGTAGTCTAGTGGTTAGTCTTTTTATTTATATTAAGATCTCAAGTTCGAGCCTTTAAATGTATATTTTATTTTTATGTTTATATTATATGGCTTGAAATTTAGTTTTTGCTTTAAGCATAAATTTTTATTGGGCCGACCCTACTTATATAAATATTTTTATACAACAGACAGTTATTTATCTGTGAGTGTGTATCCATGTGTGTACATATAAATAAATATAAACGAACGAGACATAAATATAATCCAACTACCTCACCTGCATCATTACAACCGAATTAGCTTCTAGACAAAACAAAAACAGAGCCTTAACCTGTCTTAAAGCCAAAATGAATGCACTTGTTCCTCCATTACTTCCTTATTTCGGTTGGCCTTATGGAAACGACGATATAACCAGCACGTTTGTTGATTTTCTTCTGCCGGACTTGACGGTGGCTAATCAGAATGTGTCGTCGGAGATAAACAACAAATTATTAGACGGTCTTGTGGTGATGAAGAAGCTTAACAATAACGCGAGTGAGCGTGATCGTCGTAGGAAGATCAATGCAATGTTTTCTTCTCTTCGTTCTTGTCTTCCTACCACCAATCAATCGGTAACCATCAACTTGATCAATATTTTTGTTTGTTTACTTCTAATATTTAGTAATATTGTCGCTAACCATGAGATTTGCCGAGTGATATATAAGGTTCACGAGTTATTCCACTCATTGTTTTTCGGTTTTGAGTTGGAAGTCCATGATTCTTAATATAGTATCAGAATCTAATGTTGGTTCAACAAATGTTTTCACACAAAAACGATTTTCCACCTATTGGCTTGTATAAGTGACCCGTCACTGCGTCTAGTTGTGGTATATTTCCGAGATGATGAGTTTGGGCCATTCCCCTTTTGCATCTCGAGGGCACCTATTAGAATATTTCATATTGGAAATGTGGATATGTAATATATAAGATTCATGAGTCATTCTACTAATCGCTAATGGGTTTTGAGTTCGAAAGTATTATTCCTAATAATTAGTATAAGAAAGTGGAGTAATATAAGAAAAATGAAAGATGTGTTCTTTGTGTGTATTTCGTGCAGAAGAAGTTAAGTGTATCCGCAACGGTATCACAAGCACTAAAGTATATACCAGAGCTTCAGGAACAAGTTAAGAAGCTAACAAAGAAGAAAGACGAGCTTTCGTGTCAAATCTCGGGGCAAAGAGATATTTTTAACACTGACAAGAACAAGAAGCAAGAGAAAGGGGTCACAAGTTGTGCATCAGTAGTTTCTGCAACTAGACTCGGTGAAAACGAAGTGATGGTCCAAATATCATCGGTAGAGACTGATAAGTGTTCATTTGGAAATATGTTGAGTGGTATAGAAGAAGATGGGTTGGTTCTTGTGGATGCTTCCTCTTCAAAGTCTCAAGGAGAGAGACTGTTTTACACTTTGAATCTTAAAATGGATAACTCCAAGCTGAATTCTGAAGAGTTAAGTGAAAGATTGTTGTACTTATATAGAAATTGTGGAAACTCGTTTATATAATTTCTTTGTTAATGATATGATATGTTATGTTCTTGTCTCTCTTTAAAACTCAAGGTTCTTGAGATATAGTTTTGACCTTATGTCTAACCAAACAAGAGAGTATTCTTTTGTTTCAACCAATTTTATATATCATTGAGGTGGTAAAGAGTCTACAAAGGAAAATCACACGCCAGACTCCGAGCTAGAGTCTCCCATTTCGAGTCAAGAGATAGATAAATAGACACGTCCCATTGTGATCTTACTGGTGAAACCTTTACAACTTTCGAGACTTATTCAGCTCAGATTCAAACATCGAAGAAAAGAATGAAGTTAAAACCTCTGAAAAGACCCTTGAGACGTCTAAGGTCCTCTAGGTAAAGCGAGAAAACTGGCTAATCTTAGATTTCTCCACCATTATCACTAACTCTGAATTGTATGTGGTGAATTCAACTTCCAGAAAATTAAAATCAATCATGGCTTCATTGTAGAACCCAAGAAATTAATCAGAGATGTTTTTTAGGGTAACATTAGTCTATAGTTTATTACAAAACTTGATTCACAATCTCTAATTGGCGACCTCATAGTATCTGTTGGGCTAAAATAAACATCATCAGCCCATACTTCATTTTTTGAGAAAAAGATAGAGTACAATTAGCAAGTTGTTAAAAATCTTGATATGTAAATATACTCAATTAGAGAAACAACTTAAATAAAAAAAACTCTTGTGTGCTAAAAGTCTATAATGTTGAAACTCCTAAACGTTAATTTAATTGGGCACAAGTGTATATTAACATTGATTAATTGTTGTCATTATTATTATTTTGGTAACCAAAAACTGCAGAAGGGAATAACTTTTCTGGCTCGACTGCATCAACGAAGCTGTAAAGGTTACCAAGTTGAGAAAGAGCTGACTAAATAAATAATGAAACTACTTAAAATAGAGAAATGTCTAAAAATATCAAATGGTCAAATATAATAACCAAAATAAAATCCCAAATCCACGGCAAAGCATATAAACTAGTGCTGTTAGGTGCAATGCATCCTCCAAATATTTCAAAATGTATTATGAATTCAAATTTTATAGATTTTCATTTTGTAGGCACCACCCAACTTGTTTAGCTATCTCATTAAATTCTGCAAATGTTCTATTTTTTTATTCATTAATATTATCATTTTTTATTAAATATATAGTGTTAGTGAAATAAGTTCACCGTCTTTATATTCATTAACATTTATTATTTTCAGTGTGGTACATGCAAAATTATGTATAAAAATAAATTAATTTAGAAAAATATATTTTATCAAGTATTCTTTTCACTAGAATTCGATTATAGATATTTTTTTTACTCAAAGTAATAAAAAATTAAAATTTTGATATATATATAGTTGTTAGTGTTTTGTTTTGCAAGCAATGTAATACCACTTTCTAGTTTAGTTTGTTTTTAAGTAAATGAAAATATTTGGTTTGAAATTGAGTTCATTGGGAAATGCAAAAACAATGTACAGAAAAGTACATAACTCTACTACTCCGGTCTCAGTCAACTTACCTATAAACCTCTAAAAAGCTTTGGGGATGTTCATGCATCTGCCTTTTTCTCTTTGCTTGCAGTAAAATATTTGCTTCTTTTTTTTTCTTTTTCTTCTCAATTTGGTAAGCTTGTCTTCTTCTAGAAGTTTCGTTACTAATCAGTCATCATCTATTTTAATAAAATTAATATCTGTTACGTACACAATTGTTTATTGCAATACGAAGTTTATTCTCTAACAATTAATACCAACATACGGAGTATAGGTTGTTTTATTGTTATAAAAGTATAATATGCAATACAAATCGAAGAAGAAAAAGAGTAAAAAGAAGTAGTGAAATTAGTTGATTAGTTGAATGAAGACATATAGACATAAACCACAGCTGTAACCTGAAACCGGTACTTTGAAATTACCCTTTTTTGCACATTTCTTCACACAACTTGTCTCTTTTGTTAATTTTGTACGGAGTCTACAACTTTCTAATACATATATATATATATATATATATTAACAAAATTAGATTAATAAAACGTAATCTTAGTTTAAAATATCTATGAATATTCAGTCATTCGGTTTAGTTCATATTACTCTTTCCGTTCTAAAAATATGGTAATTATATAAATAGTGATTAAAATTTGAGTTGATTCATTTTTCTTGTATTTTCGATTCTGAATAGTTATTTGTAACCAAACACTTGAAAAATGTGGTTACATACATAGTAAAATGATTATGTATTTTTAACATAATTAATTAATTTTTATATAATTACTTTCGATTCTTGGTTTTTAACCAAACCAAACCGAAATTATAAAATTACGAAATTGTTCAATTATTTGACAAGGAACAAAAATTGAACTGGATATTTACTTTTGGTTCAGTTCAATTTAATTGTTTACTTATGATTTTTATGTCCAAGATTAATTTAAACTTTCAAAACTCTAAACTTTAATACGCAAAATTAGTTGAGGATATGTGGTTTAGTGGTAGAGACTACTTTAACATTTCTCAGACACCCGAATTCAATTCCTCCTAGATGCAAGAGGAGAGAAAAAAAGTTTGGCTATGAATCGGACTTTTGTCGTTCTTATTAATACTAAAAAAAATAAGTGAAGTTGACAAAAAAAATACGCAAAAATATAAAACTTTTAGAATCGGGGAATGCTATATATATATATATAATATATCCACTTTTCGACCAAAAAAATATTTAACTACAAATACATAATTTTTTATATATTTATAGATATAAAATCATTAATTTCCTAATTAATTATATAAACTTCTTTTCAAGTGGGCTCTAATAGTTATTTATAAACCCTTAACAAGGGTACACTGATGATATTTTCAAAATTTACTACTTTGAGCATAGAATAATATTTTAAAATTAAGTTGGTGTGACAAGAAAAATATAAAGAATATACATACACTAATACACATATACAAAGCTAGACATTCCAACTTTTCCAAACTGCCACTATAAAACTAGAGTCAGAGACAAAGCAATCAGAATCTAAGACATCAAAACTAAAAAACTTTGTTTATTAGCCTTAAGTCCTTAATGGAAAATGAAGGTTAATGATCAACGGCTGAGATTTAATGTCACACCAAAACCAATGGTTTTGACCGGAAGTTCATTGATCACCGCAAGATCCGTCGCACTTCTTCTCTTTGTTTCTCTTTCTCTTCTGATTCTTCCGCCGTTTCTTCCACCACTTCCTCCGCCTCCGGCGACTCTCCTCCTCCTCCCTCTCCTCCTTATGGTTCTGCTTGTTTTCTTGGCTTTTTCTCCTTCTAATGAGCCTAGCCTCGCCGTGGAACCTCTTGGTGCTTGAGATCGCCGACTTGTTGCTTCACCGTCCGTACACATATATATATATATATATATGTGCATTACTTACACAAATATGTATTTTAGTTTCGTGTATTAAGGAGCAAATTAAGGCATTTTAGTTTCGTGCAAGTTAGATAATGTCATGTGATAGATCTACGAGTTTTTCTTTTTAAGATTTCGTGTATATTTAGTTTTTTATTTTACCTTTTCTCAGTTTTTTTTTTGTTCTTCTTTCTTTCAGTTTGTTCTTTTTTTTTTGCTCTTATTTTGTAGAAGAATCAACTATATATATTGTAACATAATGTTTTTGAAAAATTAATATAGAAGGCTTCTCCTCATATATATACGTACGACGACTCTGTGAGTATGTATATATGTATATATGTAATTATGTATTATGTATATCTTTATTCCCATTTGTTTTCATCTTTTAAATTATTTGTCAGCAATTGGATGGACAACAAGATCCGATCTATATTTTTTTATCAATATTAGATCACAATTATTCGGTTCAGTAGCCAAATTCCTACATAGTACTAGTAGAATAACTCGATTTCGATTATGCAAATACGTCTATTTTTAATGAAGTTACCATATGCCACTAGACTTAAAAGCCACATACCATCCTATCAATATTTAGAATCATTTTCTATAACCAAAACAATATCAGTTATATAAAACCAAAACAAATAAATTAAAAATTTGACAAAATTGGACCCTTTTATTTAGTCAGGAGAATTGGCCAGCTTTCATCTCTTACATCGAAAATTTGCAAGACTGATAAGTCTTTTAAAATCTTTTTCCTATCTAATCTTCAAATTTCTAAATTATAAAATTGATTTTCTGTTTCATAATATAGATAGTTTTTCATAAATGAGTCAATTGTAAAACTCTATATTTCAGAAATGACTATCTTTTCTCTTACAATAAAAAATTAAGTTGGAAAAAAGAAAATGCTCACAATGTTTTTAGGCAAATTGAGCATTAACTATATTAAAAAGTGAAATACAAGACATTCAAGTTGTATATAGATTTTCTAGTTAAGAGTATGTAATTTGATGCTTAGTTTTGGTTTTTAGTTCAGATTCAAACTTTTTTAGCAGAAAATATAATGCAATTGATCTGCAAAATTATGTGGCAGAAGCCCTAAATTATCGCAAGATGTTGTCATTTTTTGGAATGGAAATTGTTATAAATTTTCTTCTTATATATATACACAACCGGTTTGGTGTCACGGATTGTGTTGAATGACGATAATAATAAAGTTTTATACGTTTTTAAACAATATTAACATAAGAATTACGCAATTTTTTTAGTATCAAATTCCAGTAAAATATATGTGAATATAACCGAAACATGTTCAAGTGACAGTTTTTAAATATATTAATAGAACCAATATTTAATTATACCGGTTAAGACATACTTGATAAACTGCAATTGTAATCAATGTCATTGTTAGTAAATATTTTATTTCTATACATTTAAAACTATTTATCATTGATTTTTTTCAACAACTTTTTTTTTTCAATATTGGGTACAATTGGTCAGCTAGTCAAGTTTCTGATACTGCATACGGCATGATTCGATCCCGAAACATATGAATGCGATTTCCTTTGGTAAACTTACCACATGTCACTACACTAAAGACCACTATATTTTTTTGTCAACAATAGATCTATAAAATCTGATTAATAACTCAAATTATACTAAAAAAATATCATTAGTCAAGTAGTTGAATGCCACATTTACTCATTTTTCCATCCAAGTTTACTTTAAGAAGTTACATTTGCTCCCTATAATATTGTAAAATAGATTTGATGATTATAGATCAAAAAAATGTTGATCCAATTATTAAAAAAAAACTCAAATTATATTATACAATCGAATAGCAAATTATGATGAGTTTAAGTTAGTTCACTCAAACCAACACTCCATTATCAATTCTTTAGTAGTATTTGTTTATGTAATAAATTTAGTTTGTAGAAATAGAGCCCACAAATGTTAATAATACGCACTGGAAAACCGAGAATCGTCCTTTGATGTCCAAAAAAAAAGTAAGTGGATGTGACATATGTTCACAATTCCTCAAAATACAATTAGATTCTTTTAATATGGACAATAACTCTTAACTGATTTTTGGGATTTTAATCTTTCTTTTACTTTTTCTTTCATATTATTTCGAAACGTAAGATTGCCACTCGTTAAAAAAGAAGAAGAAGATTGCCACTCGTTACTTAGTTCGTTTTTTTCGGTTAACTTTAACTTTAGGATTTCTTGTATATTAAAAAAATGTGATCCTTTTCATAGTTCTACGAATTGGTTTATGCAGTCCATTAGCAAACTATATTTTAAATATATTTTTACCTAGTCATTTTTTTTTCTCAAATATTATCATCAAATCCTAAAATTACAAATATTTCTTACTTATATAAATAATTAAAAACTAGGAAATATTGCCAAGAAGCAACATTTGGTTTAGTTGGCTTAGTTGGCTTACTGATCTAGTTTCGTATCAGACAGTAAATTTGAATTTCACTCAACTTCACTAAGTATTTAGCTATGAATCGATTCTTATCGATCCAATTAGTATTGAAAAAATAGTAGAATTGACAGAAAATGTTTTCGTTAAGTATTTAAATATACATTTGTTTGCTTTTCCACCAGAATTTGACTCTAAAATTATATTGTGTTGGTCTAAATGTTAACAGGAAAAAATTGAAAATCAACTAAAAGTCCTTTTGTAATTAAAACTTTATGAACCTTTCTTACGCCTAATTAAGTTTGTGGTAGTTGAAAATCTCTAAAGTTGTACTATGTTCATAATGAACATATGTTTTTTTTTTGTCACAAAACATACGGCAATTGTGTTAAAGCCACTAATTTTTTAAGCCAATGATTTGGTATGAAGAACAATATATTGAAAAGAGTCACTAACTCATGATTATGTAACGATTTTTTATATATTTCAATTATGCGAATAGTTCGAGAATGAGCATAATCGTGGGTCTAATAATATAATTCAGAGAACCATGTTAATTTCAACAGGCAGATTGATTGACTTCACACTCAATATGCATGCATCTATAAACACTATACGTTACAATTTTCCAACAAGTGGGTTAAATAAATAAAAAACAGTTTCAAGTTTAAGCACCAAGTTTTTATTCATTGTGATGATCTTATACAGACTACATTAACAAAAGACGACATCACACTTTGACTATTTGATCGTAGTTTTAAAATTTCAATTTTGAGACTTTTTCATCCTAAGTTCGAGTTTTGTTGAAAATTGAATTGTTAATTGAATTTTGAAGTAATGTTGGAACTGTATGAGATGATATATCCGGAGAAACAGTGTAGGTGAGATTCGAGACAATGTAAAAAGGTAAAGAAGATTTGACCAATTCAAGTAAAAAGGATTTAATAATTTTATAAATGATTACAATGAAAATTTGTCTTAAGCTTTATCTCGAGTCTCTATCTTTCGACAAAACAAAAAAGCATACGAGAAAACATTTAACTTGTCCACAAAAATCAGATCCACTGCATCTATACATTCAAATGATCAAACAATGCATACGTCTTCAAATTTTAGTCTTACTTTTTATATATTTATTTATATTTTATTAATAAGGGTTTTAATGACTATATTTTAGGGTTACATTTGGAAAACGGAAACTAAATTAATTATGAAACGACGTTAAGTGAATATTACGTGATATAATATAATCCCTTGATACCGAAATGTTCTCTTTTTTGACTCATATATGTTTCAAGACAAAATCAAATGTTTGGGAATCTTTTTAGGTTCAGAATTGTGCCATATAATGCTCATTTCTTATCAACTAACTCATAAGTGTTTTTCAGTCAATTTCAGGTTTCATTGATATAGATAATATGTTCGGAAAAATCATAAACCAAACATTTAATATTACAATTATGTGACTCAACACTCTAGAAATCAAAAGAAGATAATAAGATATGAACAAAATCTTCAATTTACAAATTGTTTAAGATATAGAAAGAACGTCGGCCATCATGTAAGCTTGCCATCTTTAGAATATTTGTACCGTCTCTCACACTTCTATCACCATCATCTGTAATGAGATAAGATATTCAAATACTTCTAACATTTTTATAATTGCAAGTGGCCAATAGTTTAGTGACAGATAATAAATTCATTAAAGACAGACACACTTGCATATCTTGGGATTGAGTCATGTCGCTTGTATTATACAAGAACTTGGCTAATAGACCGATCAGTTGTGGTCCAATGTTAAAAAAAATTCATTTTTATTATTAGTTTGTACTAGTTTAGAATTGTATAGATAATATGTAGTAATTTATATATATATATATGTATATACTTATGAAGTTTCATAATCGTAGACTACTAAAAACAATATGACAAAAAGAAACAAAGTTAGAAAACACAATTTTTTAATATATACATAAAAAGAAAAATGTCGATTAAACTTGCAACTTACCAAAACTGGTTGATTAAATAATAAATTTTGGATGTGATTAATTGAACTTTTAATTTAATGTTGATTTTTGAAAAAAACATCAACCTTTTGGTTGATTCGGTCAATTGAACATTCTGATAATCTCAAATCAAAAATTTATCTAAATTCGAATGCCAAATCGATTTTCGAAAATTCGATTAAATTTTTATTTTCCTTTTAAAGAACCTCTAAACTTGATTTTCTATTTTTTTAAGAATGAACTCAAAATCTTTAAAATATTGAAGACAACATTTTAAACTGACGAATTTGAACTCATTCTTCAAAATTTAAGCTCAAAATTTGATGTTTTTTCAAAATTTAATATTAAAGTGAAAGTTTTATTAACCCTATTTGGAATTCATTATTTAATTAGTAAGTTGTATTTTTAATCAACCGTTCACCTATACATAGAATCATTATTAATATTATTCGATAAATTACCTTAATTGGAAAGAGAAAATAATACTATTTAAGGATACAAAAGAATTGTCCATGGTATGATGCTGGTCAGCACTTAGAAAAATATCTGGTGTATGCAAAAGACTGTTTTAGAGAATAAATTCTAATTTTTAAAAAATACATAAATGTTAAACCATAATAAGTAATTCCGACTATATTTTATTTTATTAGAGGCTGAGAAAATCCAAAAATGGACAATGGCAATAAATAGGGTTAAATGAATATGGAAAAAGATTGAAATAAACAGATTTGAATTCAGATTCAAAGAATCAAAGAGACTCTCTCTTCTTAATTCACCAACTCTCATTGCGGTTTCAGCCATCTAAAGGCACATTAATGGAAAATAGTTTAAGCCACCACGTTAATACCCATCTACCTATCCCAATTGTCACACTATTTTTACTACTACTTTCATTATTTTCTCTATTGCAACAACCTTTATATTAGTTTTTCATGAAATATTTTTAATATGTGTTTTTATGATATTCTTTGTCTTATCATTTAGATTACTTTTATTTATTTATTACATACAGATATATATATGTATGTATATTTTTATTTAAGTTTCACATTGCAATTCCTTATAAGTTCTCATTCAAATTTGCTAAAACTAAATTCCTCCACTTCATCAGATACTTTAGACATTTTCTAATATATTAAAATATTTTAAAAGCTTAAAATATTATTTCAATTGTATTTTTCTTATAAATACAATGTGACTAAAAATTAATACAAAAATATTATAATATGTGTATATATACTACTATATATTCATAATATGTGTATACTTAAATATTTAGAGATGTTTTTATATAGATATTAATTTTTTTTATTGATATATCTTTGGTAAAAGTTATTTTTTTGTAAAAATTTATTACTGAAAATTAAGTAATTTATGTATTTATGTTCTTAGTGAAAGTTACGGAGAAAATAATTCAGTAATAAAAGTTCCGTCTTTGTGGATCTGTGACTATACCATTATGAAACCGATATAAAAAAATTTCATAAGTTAACTTTTAAAAGAGATGTACGGATGTCGGTTCCCAAATTTGAGGTTATAAAAAGAAGAATCTATCTAAATTGTGTCGTTATAGTACCGTTATAATAAATCTGTGTAAATTAACTTTCTCTAATGAAAATACACGGATGTCGGCCCCCAAATTTGAGGTTATATATATAAACAGAATCTAATGACAAAAGTATGAAAATAAACAAATAAAAATATATAATAATATCAATTTTTTTAACAAATTTAATAAAATTGCATAATTTATGTCACTGTAATATCATTATAATAAATCTGCATAGATTTATATGAACCGAATCTATCGAAATTATATAAACAAAATTCTATGAAAGTAAAACAACTAAAAATATATAATTATATCAAAAGAATATTACAAATCACAGATGCACCATTTCACAAGTCCAATATGGGTGATTTCAAAAAATATACTTATATAGTAGAACTTTAAAAACAAATATGAAAAGAAAAATAAAATGAAAGGGTGGTTTTGTCATTGGGTGAATAAGCTAATAATGTTGCTCAGTGCATGAGCTTCACCTGTAAGCTGTAACGTCTTTCTCTCTCACACACATAAAAGAAGAAAAAGAACAAAATCCTTACTTAAGTTTTTAAGAAACCTATGTGTCAAAAAACTAAAAAAATAAAGTTCTTAAAATAATCCTATATGTGACATTATATAAACACTCACGCATATATGAGCAAGACTAAAGAAAGCAAAGAAAAAATTAACTTAAAGAGTTGAGTTCATCGGAATTATGTTTTTGGTCGCATTGGTTATTTTTATTTTGACGGTTCTTCCGGCCATTCTGCCACCGCTTCCGCCGCCTCCGATGATATTTATGGGAATTCCGGTGGTTTTGTTGATAATGCTAATTGCTTTGGCCATTTATTATCCTCCTCATGAATCTCAATATGTCTCTTCTTCTTCTTCTTCTTTTGAAAGTAATAATAGGAATGTAATGTGATGATGATGGTGAGATGATAATAATGTAATGGTTTGATCTAAATGATCCATAAGCAAATATGTAATGTGTCGTCGTTTTAATGGTTTTTAGTTTCTTTGTTCTATTTGAATGGTAATTGTGAATCCATGCAGGTTTTATTTTCTTTGTTTTTGTTGTTTTTGTTTTCTTTTTAGGGTGATGGATCAATGGATCTTTGTGTTATTGGTCATTGTAATATTTGGAAAATAATTTATAATCTTTAGAACAAATTCCTATCGATTTAAATACACAAATTAAGATATATTATCATGAAACATATATGATTTTATCATAACACTCAAATTATCCATAGATACGAGCTACATTTCACGCTGAAAATTTTAATACGTTATAGAATTATACATGCAGAACATAAGTTCGATTCTTTTCTTTCCTTTTTTTTTAAAAAAATTTATTTATTTTGTAACATCTTTTGAGTAAATTGTAACGTGTCATTCATTAGCAAAGTATTAGTTCTCACTCATCTCGTTCTTCAATCGCGTTGGATTTTGAGGAAGGGAAGCTCATTAAAAACTTGATTCAATTAAATAGAGAAGTGTATTGGGTGAATAGTTAAATGTAACCCGAATTCGACTCAAACAAATCATTTTGCTTTCATGATATTACTAGGTGAGACCCGCCATTCGGGCGAAATTTGTATTGTGATTAGAGCACATATGATTAGCCTTTGAAATTTTGTCCAGACCCGTAGACCTGTATCAAACCTAAGTGAAAAAATGGGTATGGGTCCGGGTGTGGTTCTAAGTAATTACTCTATTGAATCCTATTGTTACTACTTATTGGGTTTCATTTGGGTCAGGTAAAACTCGAAACCCAATGAGTACCCGAATAGAACCAAAGATAAGAAATTTGATTTTTAGAGCTGTAGGTGCAACACATTGCCTCTTTTAATCTCTATTTGTCTGAGCGGTCATATGTAGATGTGTTTTTAGGATCAAAAAGTACCTCCTACAA
>OVBA01006188.1:0-17643 GCA_900406435.1 Lepidium aucheri
TTTATAAGAGACCTTATAAAATTTATAAGGTGTTTATAAAAAATTAATAAGATGTTTATAAAAATTTATAAGGCTTTATAAGAGAGTTTATAAAATTTATAAGGTGTTTATANGAGGCATTTATAAAAATTTGTAAGCTGTTTATAAAAATTTTGTAAAGATTTATAAGCACACTTATAAAAAAATTTTGGCTGGAAAATTAATTTTTTTGGTGAGAATTTTATTTTTCTGAAATGTCATAAAAAAATTTGGCGGGGAAGTTTTTTTTGGCGGAATATTTTTTTTTTGATGGGAAAATTGATAACAATTCTTTTGAGGGTATATTTGTCATTTTTGTATTAATGAGGGACATTTTTGAAAAGATAAATGACAAGGGGCATTTTTGAAAAAATGTACACCAAAAATAGTATTTTTCAAAATTTCCCCTATTTATATATAATACCAGATCCGCTTGAAGTTTGCTCCTCTTTCTAATTGTACACACAAGTAAAATAAAAACTGATTTCCCACCAAATTAAAAAATGATCGGTGGTTCTGATGGTTTAGTATTTACTAAAAATCTAGACTAGGTCTTTCTTGTTTCTATCCTTTTCTGTGAATTGGGTTTAAAAAACTCTCAAATCTATTTGCTCAGCAAATTGAAAAACCCTAATCCCAAATTTTGATTTGAGATTTCCAAATTCGTTTTGACCGGAGAAGATAGATGTTAGTATATGTGTAGTTTTGATTCAGGTTTATCCAATTTATGAATCTTAAAGATGATAATCATAGATAAATCGAAGGATTGAGTAAGAAGAATAAAGAAACTGAACTAGAAGATAAACAGAAACTCTATGTCATGGAAAAATCTCTGCCTCTACAAACTTTTTTTTTTGGGCTAACTGTCTCTGCAAACTCTAATCGATATTCTCAAGCAGGAAACATTTAATGATAGAATCAAAGTTGGAAAATCAGACCAACTCTTTTCAATGTGTTTGGAGAAGATGCAGCTCCTAAAGTTAAGAAGTTCATGAAAGTGATTCTAACGAAGCTAGAAGAAGGTAATGAAGTATTGAGAATGATTGGGAGACTAGCTCATGAGTTTATTGAACACAGACTAAACGATGAACGATGAAGAAGAGTATGTGAAGCCTGCAATTCAGAAAATTTTGGGAAGGAACATGAGATTTTTGAATTTTTGTGTTATAGCATATTTGTTTTTTTCTTTTTTCTTTTTGGGTTAGTCAATTGGATATAAAATTGGGTTTAGATTGGTTAATTAATTTTTAAACTGGTTTGATTATTAATTTGAAAAACCAGAAACCATGATTAAACGGTTTTAATTCAATTTTATGTGAAATTAAAAAGAGAAGCAATTTTGGGTGTTTTTAGTGCAAATAAAACATAGTTCAGGTGGAATTAGAGTTTTAAATTTGATTTCGTGTGCAATTAGAAAGAAGGGTAAATTTCGGGTAGATCTAGTGCTATATATGATAGTTCCAGGAAAAATAGATTGTCAGCCCTAATTTATTTTTAAAGGAGTATTTGTGCTTAATTTTCGACAAAGGAGAGTGTTATGCAATTGATCCGTCGTGGTCAAACTCCCATGAAGCTAATCTATCTCTAATTGGGCCAATTAAGAGAGAATAGCCAAGTGAGTATTGTATGGGCCAAGCCCAACTCAAATATTTTATCTTGGTGTGGCTGAGTTTGTATTTTGTAATGTCATTTGCTCTCAAAGGCGAGCTTACATGCATATTTTGCGTGTTTGTACATTCGGGCACAATTTTATTTCTTTATCCCGCCTGAACCAAATATGTCTCTCACAGTTAAAAGGACTATAAAGATCTATAAAGACTTGTTAGGATTAAACGATTCTTCTCAAACACATAAGACTTTTGTTTCTCATGTAGATTGCAGAAAAGTTCGATTTTTGGACATTTAAACCAATTTTAGGCGCCACGAAAGCAAAGATTTGAGTGATGGCTTGGAGGAGCATCATCACCAAGGTTTTTGTTTCATTTTTCGTTACTCTATTTCCTTATTTTACTTTTTCAGCTAAAAAGGTCTCGACTTTTGTTGATTCTGTAGTGGATTTTCTTTAAAATAGAGATTTGTGCAAATCTTATAAGCTCACCTGCTCTCAAAATATTTCTTTTCGATTTTGTGATTTCCCCCTCTCTAGGGTTTTTAGATTTGCCTCACATATAGCGTTTTGGTTGATTTGGATGCACAAAATTCACTATTGTTTTGCAGTTGTGCAAGAAAGTTTTAAAATTTGTGTGTGTAAGATTCTAATTTTTCATGCATAGTATGTTAAATTTCAAAACTTTATGAAAAACCTTTAACAAGAACAAAAAATTAAAACTTTATCGAAGATTTTAGTTTTCATGAGCTGTCTAGTGTTATTTTGAGTTTGAGATGCGTGATTTACTTTATTACCACTGATTCTCCTCTTCAATGTCAGATTTCGAGTCATGAAAGGGAATTGAGCAGTATGAGAAGCTTACTTGTCAGAGCTTACTCTTCTTTTCCAAGAGTAGGAGTTGTTGAACTTGGAGGTACATTTTCTTTTATGTTATTATCTTACTAAGAAGTCTTATTGTTTTAGTATTGTTCGAGAAGCATTTTGGTGTTAGTGTGTCCTCTTTCTGTAACTATAGGTGGTGGTGGACGCCAAGCTTCTTTTACGCAATTGAAGTTTCGATCAAGTTATGTCCGTAGCTTTGCTCGCAAAGTGCGTGACAGAAAAGACGTCAATGACCCTGAAACTGTTATCAAACTTTTCCAAAGCCAACCATCCTTGCATTCGAATGCTTCCGCATTGTCAGAATACATTAAGGCATTGGTGAAAGTTGATAGGCTTGATCAAAGTGAGGTGATACGAGCATTGCAAAGAGATGGTAAAGACTACTTTTCTGATTCTGAAAGGATAGAATCTTTACTTTCATATTTGTATTTGCTGCTTGTGGGCCATTTCTCTCTGTTATCTCTGTAATAAACTCTGTACGCAGCTATTTATAATACAAATTTATTCTTTCTCTTAGGTAATGTTAGTGCTTCAACGGAAGAAGAGACTTTTGGGGGTCTCTCAGCATTTAAAAACTTGGGAAAACCAACAAAAGATGGTGTCCTTGGAACGGCTAGTGCACCGATCCATACGACATCCACTGTAAGGACTCACTTTAAAGAAAAGATGTGGAGTACGATCCGAACTTTTGGATTTTGCTTCTTACTCATTTGTGGTGCTGGAGCACTTACGAAGGATAGATGGATTCGCAAAGGTAGTTTGGCTGTATCATCTAAAGTTATCACATAGCTGTATTGGTTGACTTTGTTCTAATAATCTATGCTTAATATATGAAGTGCAACCTAGATTGAAATTGAGCACCAAGTTTACTGATGTAAAGGGTGTCAATGAAGCAAAAGCTGAGCTACAGGAAATTGTGCATTATCTTCGCGACACCAAGGTAAAATTCATTGTCCTGCTTTGTTTGTTTAACAAGATTGAAACTTTGTTTTTTTTGATGTGAATTTTCAACTACCAATGATGTGAAGTTACCATATGGATCTTCAATCACATCTTTAGAATCTAAACTATCTGTGTTGAATTGTTTTTTAAAGGTAGTACTGTTTTGTCCTTTGCCTAATTCTATCATCTTGGTTTTTATTGCATTTGATCGTTATTACAGAGGTTCACTCGTTTGGGAGGAAAGCTTCCTAAGGGTGTGTTGCTTTTCGGTCCTCCAGGTACAGGGAAGACTATGCTTGCAAGGGCTATTGCTGGGGAAGCAGGAGTGCCTTTCTTCTCCTGTAGTGGTAGTGAATTTGAAGAGATGTTTGTTGGAGTTGGAGCCAAAAGAGTCAGAGAACTTTTTAGTGCTGCAAAGAAGTGCTCCCCTTGTATTATTTTTATCGATGAAATAGATGCTATTGGAGGAAGTCGCAATTCTAAGAACCAGCAATACATGAAAATGACATTGAACCAGTTGCTTGTTGAGTTGGATGGGTTTGAACAGAATGAAGGAATTATTGTGGTTGCAGCAACCAATATGCCAGAGTCATTGGATAAAGCTCTGGTTAGACCTGGGAGGTTTGATCGCCATATTGCTATACGTAAACCAGATGTGGAAGGTCGACGTCAGATTTTGGAGTCTCACATGTCAAAGGTAACATCAGATTATGCTCTATACAGGCTCAGGCTTTTCAGTAATGGCTTTAGCTTGTGTAGTAATTTGTCTAGTGTCTAAAATAGGTAACTAGTGGCTCTAGAGCTAGCTTTACTAGAGCTTTACATATAAATAACAATTTGGTACTTTGGAAGTACAAAGAAAAAGTAAAGACATCTCTGTTATGTAATACACTCATGGCAAGAATCCTGAACCGTTGGTTGGCTGTCTTCATTGTGTTTCTTTCAGGTACTTAAGGCGGAGGAAGTAGATTTAATGATCATCGCTAGAGGAACGCCTGGATTTTCGGGAGCTGATTTGGCAAATCTGGTAAATGTTGCTGCTCTCAAAGCTGCAATGGATGGTTCAAAAGATGTGACCATGTCTGATCTGGAGTTTGCCAAAGACAGAATCCTGATGGGAAGTGAAAGAAAATCTGCAGTTATATCCCAAAGGTCAAAAAAACTGACTGCTTTCCATGAAAGTGGTCATGCCCTTGTTGCCATTCACACAGAAGGTGCTCTTCCAGTCCACAAAGCAACTATTGTGCCTCGTGGTATGGCTCTTGGCATGGTTTCTCAACTACAGGATAAAGATAAGACGAGCATTACTAGAAAACAGATGCTTGCTCGGCTTGATGTATGTATGGGAGGCCGGGCAGCCGAAGAGTTGATTTTTGGGGAAAGCGAGGTAACTGCGGGTGCATCTTCTGATCTTAAGCAAGCAACTAAACTCGCAAGAGCAATGGTAACGAAATTCGGTATGAGCAAGGAGGTTGGTCTTGTGGCACATAACTATGACGACAATGGTAAAAATATGAGCACTGAGACTAGGCTTCTCATTGATAGAGAAGTGAAACTTCTTCTGGAAAAGGCTTACAACAATGCGAAAACCATCCTCACAATTCACAACAAAGAGCTTCATGCCCTTGCGAATGCTTTGCTTCAGCATGAAACTCTGTCTGGTAAGCAGATTAAAGAATTGCTTTCCAAAATCAACTCACCACAGCTGCAAAAGCATCAGGAAGCAGTTGCACCACAAAACCACCCAGTTCCTCCATCAACACCTAACTCAGAACCAGCACCATGACCAGCTGCCCGCAACCAAAGGTAAAGACAATGGCTCCTCTAGGATCTTGAAAATAAAGGAGCATGTTGGTAGGAGAAAGGCAGTTTCTTGTGTTTTTGTCTATGTTGGGCTAATTGAATTTGGAATAACTCTGTACTTTTGAGAGGTTTTAGAAATCACTGAGAGGCTGTTAACAGGTAAAGAGTATTAAGTTAACAGTAAAACAAGGACAATGAGATTTTTTCAATCTCTCTATCTAATCTCACAAAATCTCACTGCAAACTCGTCTGTTCTCTTCTCTCTTAAATATTTCTATGGAATGGTCATTTAGAAGTTTGGCTCTTCTGTTTTCTTCCTTCCTATAGTTTCATGTTACAGAAACTCTAAATTCTTGAAAACATGTTATTCCTTGCTTTCCACAATCTCCAAAGTAACCATGGCACCAATCTTACGGCTTCTTCCTCTTTTGGATGTTCCTTAGAGATATTGAGAACCTTGTATAAATTAGTGTAGAAAGAATCAGCCATATCTGTTGTTTATCATGTGATAAAAAGTTCCTAAAAGTTAAAAGCTTTTCACTAATTCAACAAAAATTGTACACAAGTGTAGCAACAATGAAAAAAGGACAGAGATGCTTATATGTATACCTCACATGGAGGTCCTCCATGGATAAAATCTACTTAATCAGGCAGTAGCAGAGTACACTTGAGGTCCTCATCAAGTTAGCTGCCTTTCGGGTAGATGTACACTCACGTTTAATGATTACATCATCACCAAGGTTTTTGTTTCATTTTTCGTTACTCTATTTCCTTATTTTATTATTGCAGCTAAAAAGGTCTCGACTTTTGTCGATTCTGAAGTGGATTTCATTTAAAATAGAGATTTGTGCAAATCCTAGAAGCTCACCTGCTCTCAAAATGTTATATCTTTTCGATTTTGTGATTTCCCCCTCTCTCGGGTTTGTAGATTTTGCCATACATATGGCGTTTTGGTTGATTTGGATGCACAAAATCCACTTTTTTTTAAGTTGTGCAAGAAAGTTTTAAGATTTGTGTGTGCAAGAATTTTTTTTTTTTTTTCAATAGGAATCAATCAAAAAAAAGAGAGAGATATAGCGAAATAGACCGGCCATAATGCAGAAACTTGACTAATGGACTGGCCAATTGTGACCTAATGTCGACAAAAAAAAAGATATCGCGAAATTAGAGAGAACCTGTGCTCCAGCCTCCTCCGCTCTTCTCCCGTCGGTGCTTGTGTGTCCTCGCCGACAATGACAAGAGAAAGTCCCCTCGCCGGTCTTCTTCCTTGGACGGCACCAATTCGAAGCCTCCTTTTCCTCCTTCCGAGTCCAGAAAAGCCTCCTCCACCCCAACCCTTCAAGAAGCCGATGAAGCCTCCATCTCTTCCTTGCCGGTGGCAAAGCTAACCCATGGCATTGCAACAACGACTCCTCAGGCTCCAATTTCAGCGCCTCTAGCCCAACCCCAAAACCCTCTTCTGCCTCTAGTCACCTCTCCAATTTTGGGAAAATCTCCAGATTCTCTCTTCGGTGAAGTTCCAAAATCGACTTGGAAAGACCTCTTAGTGGGCTCCTCAGGAAAGATGAGCAAACAAAGTACTCCATTTACTTTAGACTCAGGAGAACTGTGTGTAAAAATCCCAAATGAAATTATCAAGAAGAGTCATCATCGTTGGAAAGACTTCATCTTGGGTCAGTTCACTGGAAACTTACCCTCTAAAGGTGCTCTATATGCCATTTTTAATGGGATATGGAGTAAACACAAAAGAGACATTACAGTCTCAAGAATAGGAGAGAAGTCTGTACTCATAAAAATACCTTGTGAAGCTACAAAGAAGCGTGTGTTGGCGCAGGGAGCATGGCACATTGAGGGGCAAATGATGTTTGTTGCGGACTGGGAGCCCGAGATCTCACCAACGATACCTGAACTCAAAGAAGCACATGTCTGGTTGGAGTTTAGAGGACTTCCACCTCAATTTTTCACTGAAGAAGCTCTGTCGCATCTCGCTGGAATCCTGGGATACCCAGTTCACTTCCAACCTGCTACAACATCTCTCGCAGATGTTGAAGTTGCACGTGTCTTTACGATTGTGAATATCACGTCTTCATTGCTGGAAGCAGTGAGCATCAAGGCAGATACATGAGAAATCATCAGAGTAGGGGTTTCGAGCCCATGGCTTCCACCAACCTGCAAACACTACAAGAGTGTTGGTCACACAATAAAGAGATGTCCATCTGCTCCTATTCTTTGCAAATTCTGCAAATCCACTACTCATTCTATTGAAGTCTGTACCAGGGCTCATAAGAAAGACCCAATTACTACTACGGCAAAATCAAAGGCTAACCAAAGTAGGAGGAAGCAATATAGAAGGAGATCAAGGGAGCCCCTTAATGAAGAGACTCTGCTACAGGAAAATCAGAAGCCTATCTCAAATGCAGAACCTGAGCTGGTTGTGGAATTGGGAAAGGCTTTGCAGACTGCTCAGTCGGATCCCCCTAGTACCTCGAAAGGCACTTCTCAGCGTCGGTGGGGTCGCAAGGCTACTCCCACTTCTTTCTCCTTGGACTCCGATTCACCAGTCCAAACACCAGCTTCGAATACACCTTCGGAGGAGGATGACAATCCAAATGACATGAATAGGTTTACTACATTTCTAACCAAGAAACAACGCAGACAAGAGAAAGGGAACATGGGAAAAAGCCCCCAAAAACAAATATAATCGTAAATCTTAATGGCAGATTTCTTTTGTTGGAATATCAGGGTTTTAATCAGCATTTTAAGAGGAGAAATGTCAAGACATGGCTAAGGCAGACCAAACCGTTTTTGGTAGTTTATTAGAAACGCGTGTTAAAGAGCATAAGGCTCGTCGGATAGTTAACAAAATGTTGCAGGGGTGGAACTTTGCCAATAACTATGAATTTGTTCCACTAGGAAGGATATGGTTTGTTTGGAATCCGTCAATTCAGGTCGTGATACACTCAAAGTCCAGTCAGGCTATGACATGTTTTGTCAAGCACTTCACAGTTACAATCATTTACGCACATATCTGCATATATGAGAGACAACTTTTGTGGAACAAAATCTGCCCGTTAGCAAGGGATAACTCCATAAACTCTAGGCCTTGGCTACTCCTAAGAGATTTCAACCAGTCCTTAAACCCAGGCGATCATTCTGCTGGAGGTACTGCCGTCCCAAGGAGTATGAAGGAGTTTAGAGATTGCCTATTATACGCCTCTCTACAAGACTTACCTCATAGGGGTAATACAGTTACTTGGTGGAACAAGAGAGAATAATCCCATTACGAAAAAGATTGATAGGGTCATTGTAATGATAAATGGAGAATAACACTTCCACTCTCTTATGCTTGCTTTGAGGACCCGGGATGCTCAGATCACTCCCCAATGCTTGTTAACATGTTTAGAGAATCAAAAAAAGAGAGGAAGATTTATGTTCTCTAACTTCTTGATCCATCATGATTAGTTTATTCCTTGGGTTCTTGAACATTGGCACAACACGTGGATAAATAGAATAGCTCAATTTCGTCTCTCTAAGAAGCGTAAGTCATTGAGGATGCAATGAAATCGATGAATAGGGACTATTATTCGGATCTGGAAAAACAATCCAAGGAGGCCCTTACAGGTCTACAATTAGCGCAACAAGCTCTCCTTAGTTCACCATCCCCATGTGCTGCTGCTGCAGAGAAAAAAACTTACCGAATCTGGATTGAACTTGCTACAACTAAAGAGACATTTCTGTACAAGAAGTCTAGGGTAAACTGGTTGAAATGCGGGGATCTTAATACTGCTTATTTTCACAGGGTCATTAACTCGAGGAAAGCTGCAAACCAGATATATTATCTCAAGAATCAAGACGACTAAGAATTAAAAATGCTTAGGGTATCCATCAGCTGTGTGTTGACTACTTTCAGAACCTGTTAGGGAAGCCTACCACGCCTATAAATAAGGTTGACAAAGAATTCATTGCGGACCACACCAGGTTCCGCTGTTCAGAAAGCCAGAGGAATATGCTATCCCAAGATATCACAAACTTGGAAATTAGAAATAAATTCCTCGTTATACCGAGAAATAAAATAGCAGAGCCAGATGGGTATATGGGTGAGTTCTTTACGGCAGCTTGGGATGTTATAGGCTCTGACCTCATAGACGCTATTAAGGAATTCTTCTCCTCAGAAAAATCCTTAGAAAATGGAACAACACAACAATCTCTCTCATTCCCAAGAGAGCAGGTGCGGATAAAGTAGGGGAGTTTCGGCCTATATCTTGCTGTAACGTACTCTACAAAGTGATCTCCAAGATCATAGCCAGGCGAGTTCAAAACATTCTGCCTACTATCATTTCGAATACCCAATCTGCTTCCGTTAAAGGAAGACTATTGGTTGAGAATGTACTTCTAGCTACTGAATTGTGCCAAGGGTTTGGGAGAGCAAATATCTCTCCTAGGAGCATGCCCAAAGTCGATTTCTGCAAAGCTTTTGATAGTGTAAAATGGGAATTTGTCATCACATTTCTAAGGGCTGCATAATTTCCGCCCAAAATGGTTAATTGGATCCAGCAATGCATTTCAACTACCACATTCTCCATTAATGTAAATGGTGAGCTCTGTGGTTTCTTCCACGGTACCCAAGGCTTGAGGCAAGGAGACCCGCTTTCACCATCCTTGTTTGTGTTAGCTATGGAGGTTCTCTCGAGCATGCTCACTGCAAAGTTTGAGTCCAGTTCAATCATTCCCCATTCGTTAGGCCGTATTCCTTAGGTAACACATCTTGCTTTTGCGGACGATTTAATGGTCTTCTCCAACGGCTCTGAATCCTCTCTTCAGCATATTTCCAGTGTTCTAGATCAATTTAAAGAGAACTCTCTATTTGGTGGGTATTGCTGCAGATAACTTAACAAGAATTGGACAGATTGGGGTTTTAATGGGAGAGCTTCTAGTTAGGTATCTTGGGCTGCCTCTACTCCACAGAAAGCTAAGGAAGGCTGACTACTCACCCTTGATTGACATGGTAACTGCAAGGCTATCTAATTGGAGCTGCAAAGTTCTCTCCTTTGCAGGCTGTTCACAACTAATTTCTGCGGTGATCTACAATATGATTAATTTATGATCTTCGGCTTTTCCAATCCCTAAAGCCTGCCTCAAACAGATCCAAAGCTTATGTAACAAGTTTCTCTGGTCTGGGAGTATAACCTCAAGAGCAACAACTAAGGTTGCATGGAAAGACAATTGTCTACCCAAACAAGAAGGACGATTGGGATTAAGGGACTTTACTATTTGGTCAAAAACTCTTAATCGCAAGCTGATTTGGATGTTGATCTCTAATGCAGGCTCCTTGTGGGCGCTTGGACCAAAGCACACATGCTTAAAAACAAAAGCTTTTGGAGTGCTTCACCACAACATAATTCCTCTTGGATTTGGAGAACCCTCTTAAACCTCAGACCAATTGCAAGACAGTTCGTGAGCTGTGCCATTGGTCAAGGTAATGATGCAAACTTTTGGCTCGACAATTGGACAGGAAATGGATCTCTATTTGAATTAGCTGGGGATGAAGGGCCAAGACGGATGGGAATTCCCTTATACGCAACAGTCAATATGGCGACGGTAAATGGAAGGTGGCGACTTCCCTCTTCGAGGTCTAGAAACCCACAGCTCATAGAGCTAAGCAATACCCTTCACCGGACCACCCCTTCGAGCAATGATAGAGGACTAGACCAGTTTTGATGGGGGCATTGGGGATGATGCTAAACCATTATTCTCGGCCAAATCAACGTGGAAGGCCCTTAGGCCTGTGGGTTCAAAAAAAAGATTGGTATAAGGCTGTGTGGTTCAAAAAAAGGCACTCCAAAACATACCCGTCTACACTCTTCTCCTTTGTTTTGGAATGAATGTGGATCCTTCTTGCAAACTCTGCTCTGTTAGTGAGGAAACCCGAGACCACTTGTTCATCCACTGTTCGTTTACTCAGCAGGTTTGGAACCAAATTTGGACTCGCCTTAAGCTCCCTCATTGCTCTTTCCACAGTTGGAGCGTCCTGATTATATGGATGCAAGGCCACAATCGAGGCCTCTCTTCCACCCTCAAGAAATTGGCAACCCAAGCACTCGTCTATCTCATTTGGCATGAGCGCAATGGCAGGGTTCACTCAACCGACTAAGCGACTCTGAACCAGGTTTTCAACCGACTAGACAGAGTGATGAAGGAACACCCTCCTGGCTCACCAACTTTCACAGCAATGCAAAGGAAAATTCTCCAAATGGTTTGGCAACTAACCACCCCTATAGGACTTTCTAATCTAGGCTAGCATCTGGTTTGTTTAATTTTTTTGGTAAGCCAATGCTATAATATTAGTGGAACAATTTGTAACCTCTGAGTTCCTTTTATCGAATTTAATTTTATCAAAAAAAGATTCTAATTTTTCATGCATAGTTCGTAAAATTTCAAATTATGAAAACCTTTAACAAAAACAAAAAATTAAAACTTTATCGAAGATTTTAGTTTTCATGCGCTGTCTAGTGTTATTTTGAGTTTGAGATGAGTGATTTACTTCATTACCACTGATTCTCCTCTTAATTAATGCCAGATTTCGAGTCATGAAAGGGAATTGAGCAGTTTGAGAAGCTTACTTGTCAGAGCTTACTCTTCTTTTCCAAGAGTAGGAGTTGTTGGAGGTACATTTTCTTGTGTGTTATTATCTTACTAAGAAGTCTTATTGTTTTAGGATTGTTCCAGAAACATTTTGGTGTTAGTGTGTCACCTTTTCTGTAACTCTAGGTGGTTGTGGACGCCGAGGTTTGTTTGCGCGATCGAAGTTTCATTTAAGTTATGTTTGTAGCTTTGCTCCAAAAGTGCGTGACAGAGAAGATGTCAATGACCCTGAAACTGTTATCAAGATGTTTCAAAGCCAGCCATCCTTGCATTCGAATGCTTCCGCTCTGTCAGAATACATTAAGGCGTTGGTGAAAGTTGATAGGCTGGATCAGAGTGAGCTGATACGAATATTGAAAAGAGGTAGTATGGACTTCTTATCTGATTCTGAACGGATAGAATCCTTACTGTCATATTTTTATTTGCAGCTTGTGGGCCATTTCTCTGTATCCTATCTGTAAAAAACTTTGTACGCAGCTTTTCTAATACCAAGTTATTCTTTCTCCTAGGTAATGCTAGTGCTTCGAGGGAGAAGAAGACTTTTGGGAATTGGGGTCTCGCAGCATATAAAAACTTAGGAAAACCAACAAAAGCTAGTGTCTTTGGAACGGCTAGTGCACCAATCCATATGATATCCACTAGGACTCAGTTTGATAAAATGCTGTGGAGTACGAACAGAACTATTTCATTTTGGTTCTTACTCATATGTGGTGTTAGAGCATATATCAAGGATAGACGGATTCGCGAAGGTAGTTTGGCTGTATCATCTAAAATTATCAAATAGCTGTTTTGGTTGACTTTGTTCTAATTAAACTATGCTTAATATATGAAGTGCAACCGAGTCTGAAATTGAGCACCAAGTTTAATGTAAAGGGTGTTGATGAAGCAGAAGCTGAGCTACAGGAAACTGTGCATTATCTTCGCGACACCGAGGTAAAATTCATTGTGCTGCTGTGTTTGTTTAATTAGATAGAAAATTTTCTTTTATGATGTAAAAATCCAACTATAAATCATGTGAAGTTACCATATGGATCTTCAGTCCCATCTTTAGAATCTAAGTTATCTGTGTTGAATGGTTTTTTAAGAGGTAGTACTGTTTTGTTTTTAAGCAACTGAACTCGCGAGGGCATTGGTAACGGAATTCGGTATGAGCAGGGAGGTGGGTCTTGTGACACATAACTATGATGACAATGGTAAAAACATGAGCACTGAGACAAGGCTTCTCACTGATCGAGAAGTGAAACTTCTTCTGGAAAAGGCTCATAACAATGCGAAAACCATCCTCACAGTTTACAAAGGCGAGCTCCATGTCATTGCGAATGCTTTGCTTCAGCATGAAAGTCTGTCTGGTAAGCAGATTAAAGAATTGCTTACCAAAATTAACTCACCACAGCTGCAGAAGCATCAGGAAGCAGTTCTACAAAACAACGCAGTTCCTCCATTAAACTCAGCACCATTACTAGCTGCAAGCGCCGCAACCAAAGGTTAAGACATGATAGAAGAACGACATTTTTAATATCTCTATCTAATCTCACAAAACTTTACTGCAAACTCTTATATTGTCTTCTCTCTTAAATGTTTTTAGAATCTTGTCGGATGGTCGTTTAGAAGTTTGCTCTTGCAGTTTAGAAAACTTGTTTGTTTTGATCAAACAAGGAACTATAAGTTAGCTTTTGTCCTTTTAAAACTCCATTGTTTCATATGGGAGTTTGTAATCGTCTTTATTGTGTAATCCTTAACAGCAATCTTCAAATCCGATAACACTAATTATATTGTGTAATCATCTTGTTAAGACTACAATAATAAGAGTAACAATAGCAATTATAATTGGTGCTGTTGGTGCTAGCTCTTCCTCTTCAGTTGGACGAAGACGGCCAGGACCGTGAAAACAAAATCCAGCATCAGCTCCACATTGGTAGCAAAACAGGTGTCCACATCTGCCACATATATATCAATTACGTAACTTGCATTGACAGATGAATTCAAGATATGGAGATTATTGATACCTGCATCGCATGCTAACACATCTAGCAGAATGTTCAATTATGTGTTGACATTTTCTGCATTGACGCCACATTTTCTGATTTGCTAGTTCTTCTAGCTTTTCATCGTTTGCTATACTATCTGGATGCAACTTCTTGTACTGATTGCACAACAAGTTATTGTGCCACGGAACTTTGCAGTTGATGCAGAAGAATTCATCACAGTTGACACAGAATTTCCTAACTCCGGGATGTTTAGAGAGCTCGATTCGCGACTTAAAGCTGAGCACCTCGGGTTTGGGCAATAAACTCTGTCAGATGAAGGAATCAAGTCCTCTTTGATCCCTTTTTGCCACATCTCTTTTACTTTAGGTGTCAAAATGTCGACACAACTACTGTAAGTCAAAATCGATTCGCAGTGATAATGAAGACATCTAATCGGATTTCCTTCAAGTAGTTTCACTTCTACATGTTGTTTAACACATTGAGAACAAAAATCATGACGACATGGATCAACAGGAAACATCTGATCAGCATCAATCTCATCCTCAAGACAAACACAGCAACTCTGTTTCGGAACAGGCATATCTATCTTGGTTTGAGAAGAGATTGCTTCCATTGCAAGTTTATAAGCAAATTCTGTTGGTGATAATTGAGTTTAGTCTTATGTTATTCAATGTAACTATATTAAAGTCAAAGGGCACATGGTACATGACTAATTACGAACGGTCACTAGTTTAGAAAGTTGCCATCGTTTTTTTCATGTCTTTAGCTTTACATATAAGTGTCAGTCTTGTGTTGATGTAAAGTTGTCGTTGAGACCAACAAGTTTCAATACAATAAAAAGAGAGTTTCCATTGTTTTTCTTCTTTTTAGTTTGTCTCATTCTTCTCTTCTCTTCAATAAACAAATCAAATTAATAGTTCAACATGGTATCAGAGCTTTATTGGTCTTGAGACTTGTTCAATGACTATAAGGAAATTAAAAAAAGAGAGAAGAAATCCACTGTGAGAATAAGAGAAAGATGGAGACGAGAAAGCAAAAGAAGAAGAAGAAGAAGAAGAGATGGTGACAAGAGAGAGCACCATCAATCTGAATATGACATTCACATGTTGTACCTTCAAGAGGAAGGCTCCCAAGGGATGAAAGAGATAGGAAATCTTCTAAAAAGGAATGGAGATAATAGATGTTTGTTTGGAGTTGTGGAAAGAAAATACTGAAACTTTGTTCAAGGAAGGCACCAAGAGAAGAAAATATCCAAGTGATGACAAGCCAAGGAGGAAAGATCATCAAAGAGGTATTTTTTGGTGCCTGATGGAAGAGATACCCAAAGAAGACGTGAAGCGGTTCACGCAAAAAGACGTCACAGAGACGTTATGGTGATCAAAAGAGGATACCATGTACAAAAGGAGGATGCTTACCTCGCAGAAAAATGGAGCACTTGTTGGTTGAAGAGATAACCAAAGAAGACGCAAAGAGGTTCACGCAAAAACTTAGTGATCAAGAGGACACCAAAAAAGAGGAAGAAATAAGTTTGAGATGGACTGGTGGAAAACCAGATTCGTACCACCATCTTTAATTGAGTATTACCGCTGATTATGGACGAACCAGATGTTGATATACCTTCCAATGGAAAGATCTATTTTTCTAGTTTCGAAAACAGGTTTTGGAATCAGAATCAGAGATACGGTTCAAAAGTTATACCCATTTTCGTGAAGCATATCAAATCTGTCGCGAATTTCAAAGACACGTTATGAACGAACGGGTAAGAATGAATGGGTACGGTTGATCGGGTACAAACAAACGATTACCAGTATAGGAGTGTGAAGAAAAGATGCAACCACCAAAGGTGTAGATATCAAAGGAAATGAGATGAAAGGCATCTAAGAGAAAGAGAAGGGATGAAGGATGCAAAACACTTGACCAAGACGTGATGGAAGACCGGAGACGTGACAATGTTTAAGTGGAGGAACTTTATCACAAGCATGAAGAGACAAGTTATTACCTTGTGTGATAAGAAAGAAATTACCAAGAGGGAGACAAAGATGTCACTCAAATCGTTTGAAGTCGAAAGCTGTGACGACCTAAGAAGGAAAATTAGCATAAGACTAAAAATTAAGAGGGAGTGTTGGTGATAATTGAGTTTAGTCTTATGTTATTCAATGTAACTATATTAAAGTCAAAGGGCACATGTTACATGACTAATTACGAACAGTCACTAGTTTAGAAAGTTGCCATCGTTGTTTTCATGTCTTTAGCTTTACATATAAGTGTCAGTCTTGTGTTGATGTAAAGTTGTCGTTGAGACCAACAAGTTTCAATACAATAAAAAGAGAGTTTCCATTGTCGTTCTTCTTTTTAGTTTGTCTCATTCTTCTCTTCTCTTCAATAAACAAATCAAATTAATAGTTCAACAAATTCAACTTGATTTTCAGTCACCAGAACAAGAATACTAGATGTCAATTGTTTCCTAATGTCTTGCACATCATTCAATACTGAAACTATGTTTTCTTCTACAGGCTCCGATCTCTCCATGACCTAAAAACCATTAAAGACCAAAACCTTAATTATAAGATTAAAGCAAAGACCTATTAGCCAAGTAAAAAAAACCTTACCGAATCAAAAATCTGATCATGATCACACCAAATTGAAAGATGATTAATCCCTAAACTCACGGATTCGAATAATCCATACTTCAATGCTATAAGCTCAGCTTCCAAAAGTGTATTGGCTGAGTCATGATTTGGTCTCTTCATCTCAAACAACAGATTATCTTTATAGCCACAAATTGTAACCATAAATCCGACTGATGATGATAATTCCTTTGCTTCATCATCGACCAATGTCTTGAAGTAAAGACTGTACGGCGAGGATTTTAACGGTAAGGGTTTTCCGGCGAGTTTCAGGTCATCTCTTCGTTGTAGAGTACCTTCATCCTCCATTAGATGTTCTTACATGAATCTACGTTTTATGACTCAATTATATATATACTAGATATGGACAGGTGCGATGCATGGGTTAAAAAAAATATATATTTAACATATTATAATATTATGAATAATTTGTATAGTAAAATATTTTAAACCATATAATCCTACAATAAAATCTATACATCGTTTGGCCGATTGTGTCAAACATCTTCTAGATATTTTCGGGTCTATAATATGATTATTTTGAGTTGTTTTCTAACTTTGTAATTTTATTGCAATCTTGCATACTAAAATAACAAATTTTGATAAAATTACAAATTTCGATAATTTTTTTTATATAGTGCATTTCCAAACTTTTCCATAAGAAAATGATGCATAAAGCTTTGAATAGTATTCTCATGTTGTAGAAAGATTTAATTTTTAGTTGGATAATAAAACTGTTGTCGAATAAGGAAAAACATATTAAAATTCACTTTTTTATCAATTAAGAGAATTTATTTATATAAGCTCATTGTTTTCATTTAAAATTCTTGCTTCCCACTTCCTTAAAAGTCGTATCATCGTACGACAATACAAACTTTTTTTGCTGATTAATGTAAATAACTTATGTTGTTTTAAGTTTTTGTGTTTATTGTAATTTAACCTATAAAAATTAAGTAATTGAGATGATGAGATTTTCATTCATAAAACATATATATATATATATGTATATAAATATTGATAAAATATTGTATTAATATTTGTAAAACAAAATAATGATACATTTAATTTTAAAATGTTTACATTTTTTATTTTCCTATTGCGTTGGATGTAAACAAAAGAGAAATAATTAAGT
>OVBA01006189.1:0-17642 GCA_900406435.1 Lepidium aucheri
TTCCCACCATAAAGATAGGATCGCCAAATCTTTAAGGCAAAAACAACCGCATCTAATTCCAAGTCATGAGTGGGATAGTTCACCTCATGTTTCCTCAATTGTCATGATGCATAAGCGATCACCCTCCCATGCTGCATCAATACACAGACCAATCCCATTCGTGATGCATCCGTATACACCACATACGGTTTGTTTGGCTCCGACAATGCTAAAACCAGAGTACTATTCAACATATCCTTGAGTTTTGTGAAGCTCTCTTCACATCCCTTGGTCCATATAAAAGGGACATCTATTTCCCGTAAGCTGAGCCATAGGCTGAGCCATCCTTGCAAAGCCTTTCATGAACCATCTATAGTAACCGGCCAATCCAAGAAAACTTCTTACCTCCGTTGCATTCGAGGGTATAGGCCAACTCGAGATTGCCTTTATCTTTTCCGGATCCACGGACACAATTTTGTCCGAGACCACATGACCCAAGAATTCTCCTTCTCTTTGCCAAAAACTACACTTACTTAGCTTGCCAAACAATTTGTGTTCCGGTAGTTTTCCCAAAATTATTCTTAAGTGGCCCTCATGTTCCTCGGAGGACTTAGAATACACCAAGATGTCATCTATAAAGATGATCACGAATTCGTCCAAGAATTCTCTGAACACATTGTTCATTAGTTTCATGAAGGCAGCCGGTGCATTGGTTAGCCCAAATGGCATAACCACAAACTCATAATGTCTATACCTTGTCTAGAATGCGGTTTTCCGGATATCATGTTCTACAATTGGAATCTGATGATAGCCTGAAGCCAAATCAAATCTTGAGAACTAAGTAGCACCTCTGAGCTGGTCCAAAAACTCATCCACTCGTGGGAGAGGGTACTTGTTCTTTACCGTCACTCTGCTCAATCTACGGTAGTCGATACACAACCTGAAGGTTCCATCCTTCTTTTTCACAAACAGCCCCGGTGCACTCCATGGTAAACTACTCGATCTTATAAATACCTTATCCATTAGTTCACTAAGCTTTCTTTTCAATTCAGCCATCTTCACCGGCACCATCCGATATGGTGCTTTGGAGATAGGCTTTGTTCTGGGTTCTAGCTCAATTGTGAACAGATCTGACCTTTCTGGTGGTAATCCCGTGAGTGCTGCAAACACATCTTCGAACTCATTCACTACTGGAATGTCCTTAAGTTCTGTTCGTGGTCCAACTTCAACCGTTGAAATCGTAACTAAGTACGCCTCACATCCTTCTCAAGCATCTGTTCCGCTTGGACAGCCGAGACAATTAAACTACCTGAAGTGGGTTGGATTCCCTGATACACCAACCAATTTCCTCCATTCTCAAACTCAACTTTACTATGATAACAATCTATGCGTGCCTTGTACTTTCCAAGCCAATACATTCCTAAGATCACATTGTATAATTCTACTTCACAAATCACAAGGTTAGTCGGCATGTTCACTCCTTCTATGAGCATGGAAACGTTTCCAACGTCCCCTAAGGCATCCATTAATTGGCCACCAGCTGCTCGGACTAACAACCCACTACTTACTCCAGGTTCTTTTTTAAACTCACCAACACTGATCATTCTCGGGTGCACAAAAAATGTAACGCCCCGGAATCAAAGAACACATGGATTTTCACACCACCCATAATCACGGTTCCTACACATTATCTCTTCTTCCATTACGGGTACTAACCATCTACAGTCATCACATTAGCTAAGTTAATAACCTCTATCAACTTAGATCGGTTCATAAAACACATAACACTCTTACCGCGAGACCTTGGTGTGAGGAGGATGGATATCATTCATCTAACCCATTCACATACTTCCCAACTATCCTAGAATCAACCTGGCTCTGATACCAAGTTGTAACACCCCAACTCATTAAACTCAAGTTCCGATACATTTTAGCAAGACCTTGGGCGGACCTTACACTTAACCATTTCAGGTTTCATATTTCACTAAGTCAAAATTCGATTCAAGAAATGTGATAAGCCCAAAGAGATCATAAAAACGTGATTGCATTCTCATTCAAACTAAATTCAAGGTTCAATAACAATCGATAACTTAACAAAATTAAAAGCGGTTCTAGCATCAAGTTCAACTTCAAATAACAAAAATAAAACCCCCAATTTCTATCCCTAAATCCACCTCCTCTCCCTTCCGCCTTGGTCTCGCTCCTACTAGCCACTTTCTTGATCATTGGCCGAGTCATTACCTACAATCACGCAGATTGAATAAGCAAATGAATTTTCTTAGTGGTTCAGTCATCCCGTCCCACTAGGCTTTAACTAGAACACGTATTCAATAACAAATCAAGTAAAACCAGTGAACAATCACGATTTCAGGGGTTAACTCATCGATTAGTTTAATTACCTGGGTTACTTCCGGATCAGCTACAGTAACCTTTAAGTTCAGAGCAATATCCTTAACATATCATAAGTCACATAACCGAACCCCAAGGTTCACAAGTCACAGAGTCCAAACACAAGGTTCACAAGTCACAGAGTTCGAACACAAGGTTCGCATATCACAGAGTCTGAACACAAGGTTCGCATATCACAGTGTCTGAACACATGGTTCAAATGTCACAGAGTCCGAACACAAGGTTCGCATATCACAGAATACGAACACAAGGTTCTCAATCACAATTTCGACCCACATGGTCCTTCTTTTCACAATAAACTATTCAACCTAAACACTCTAGGGTTCCATTCAACCTATTACCAAACACGAGACTAATCAAGCCTACGGTCACGAACTCACCTTTGCCTTAATCTCTCTTTCGAATTTCTCTTTTCTCTATGGGGTTCGATTTGCCAATTCTAGCAAAACCTTCAACTCAATTCGACTTCTTTCCTTGATTCCTCTAGATCGATTCTCTTAGCCTCCTTCGAGCTCTCTCTATCTTAACTTTAGGTTTAGTTTTGCGGATTCCTATTCTAGGAGGGATTAAGGATCCTATTTATATCCTCTAGGTTAACCTAATTACTAACCCTAATCCCTTTATTTGGGCCGAGCTCAAGCCCCTTTAACACAACCCTTTAAAACAACCCTTGTCCGATATCACATTAATCCTTTTTTTGTTTGGCCCATTAGACTACTCATTCGAACATCTAACAAACTCTTGTCCGAACGAGAAACCTTTTCCTTTCATTGTCACCTCATGACTTATCACGAACCAGACTTGTCCAAAGCTAAACATAACATGTCCGGACCTAGGAGGTTCATGTCCAAGCTTGGACTGACCATATCCGATCTGAACAAGCTCTCCGATCCAACCAATTCATTCGATCTGGACATTGCTGTCCGAACCGACCGCGCATGTCCAATCCGACCGTGCGGTCCATGCGGTCCGATCCGACCAATCCTGTCCGATCTAACCGTGCTATCCGATCCGACCGAGCTGTCCGATCAGACCAATCCTGTCTGATCTGACCAAGCTGTCCGATCCGACCAATCCTGTCTGATCCGACCGAGCTGTCCGATCTGACCAATCTTGTCTGATCTAACCGGTTCGGTCCCAATTCTCAAATCTTGTCCTAAATTCCTTCCTTAACTTATTTTCCATGGTTGTACTTGATCTTAATCATTCCTTAGGCTTCCAATGCCCTTTCTTGGCTCGACTATACCAAATGGCCTTGTTTGGTGCGTCCGTTCGTACCGCATTCTCATGCCGCACCTAGTGCGTTCACGGATTTACCGAATGTGCTGGTCAAGGAAATTTCATGGAATCAAATATCCTTAAATTGGCAAGATCCTCGGACTATTGAATGTGAATCTGAAGTCCAAAAGATTAGTCATTTACAAAAGCTAGTTAATCAATTGCCAGATTCCTTTACTGACCCGGAGAAAGTTACTAAATCGTACGTACCAGCTTGTAATGCACCAATACGAATAGATTTCCAAAAGGGACTAACTCAAGTTGCTACAGTGTCTGCACTTCCTCATAAATGTGGAAGACCTATGGGCTCCAAAGATAAGAATCCCCGGAAATCAAAGAAAGGTGCAATGGATCTAACCGAGAATCCCAAGATATCAGACACGGCCGCAGCCGACCCTAACCCTAACGGACCAGTTAACGAGGTTTGGGACGCCGAATCTCAAGGTTCTGAAGGGATTGATAATAATGAGATCTCAATTAATTATATCATGTCTGGTGCTCGATGGAACAGAAAAGATGTCGACATCAATGATAGATTGGCATATAAGATAGTACTTGAAATTGCGGATACGCAAGAGGATCTAGAACCCACGTCCATTATAGAGTGCACTCATAGATCAGATTGGCTAAAATGGAAAGAAGCTATAAACGTGGAGTTTAATTGTTTAAAGAAACAAGGTGTGTTTGGTCCGATCTTAAGGACACTATCTAATGTCAAACCAGTGGAAAACAAATGGGTTTTTGTGCGAAAGAGAAATGAACTTGGTGAAGTTATTAGATACAAGGCACGGCTTGTAGCACAAGGATTCTCATAAAGACCCAGAATCGATTACAAAGAGAGTTATTCTCCTGTGGTGGATGCAACAACATTTCGATTCCTCATAAGTCTAGCTATAAGAGAGAAATTGGACTTGCGGTTAATAGATGTTGTAACCGCATATCTCTATGGCCCACTGGATAATGAAATATATATAAGATTACTAGATGGCATTGAACTCAAAGATAAGAAAGGGTCACGTGATCAACCTGCATTAGGCTGAACAAATCCTTATATGTACTGAAACAAAGCGGACATATGTGGTATAACCGGTTAAGCAACTATCTCATCAGAGAAGGCTATAGAAACGATCCAATCAGTCCATGTATTTTTCATCAAGAAGTTTGCAAACAAAGGATTTGTTAGCATAGCAGTATATGTGGATGACTTAAACATCTTTGGGACATCTGGTGAAATCACTCAAACAGTAGAATGCTTGAAATCCGAATTTGAAATGAAAGACCTAAGCAAGACCAAATTTCGTTTAAGGCTACAACTTGAGTATGTATCTAATGGAATCCTTGTGCATCAATTGGCATACACTGAAAAAGTACTCAAGAGATTCAATATGGATCAGGCCCATCCATTGACCAGACCAATGGTTGTTAGAATCCTCAGATTGGACAGCGATCCATTCGGTCCAGAGAAGAACGATAAAGAAATTCTTGGTCCGGAAGTACCATACCTCAGTGCCATAGGAGCTTTAATGTACTTGGCTAGTCATACTAGACCAGACATATGTTTTACCGTGAGTCTCCTAGCTCGTTTTAGTTCATGTCCAACTCAGAGGCACTGGAACGATATCAAACATGTCCTAAGATACTTTCTAGGGACTATGGACTTAGGATTGTTTTACACTAACCATAACACGGATTGATTAGTTGGTTTTGCTGATGCAGGTTACTTGTCAGATCCGCACCAAGCTAGGTCACAGACCGGATACGTTTTCACGCATGGAGGAGCGGCTATATCTTGGCGATCTATGAAGCAGACAATTGCAGCCACCTCATCCAATCATGTGGAAATATTAGCCATTCACGAAGCCAGCAGAGAATGTGTTTGGTCATGGTCCATGACTCAACATATCCAACGGTTATGTTTGAGGATAATGCTGCATGTATTGCTCAACTTAAGGACGGCTACATCAAAGGAGATCGGACAAAGCATATTCTGCCTAAGTTCTTCTTCACCCACGAGTTGCAGAAGGACAAGCAGGTCAAAGTTCAACAGATCCGATCAAACGAGAATTCAGCCAACCTGTTCACTAAATCATTGCCAACTTCAACATTCCGGAAGCTCATCCATCAGATTGGAATGCGAAGACTTAAGGATCTACAGTGATGCTCAAATCAGGGGGAGTAGTGCGTGTTGTACTCTTTTTCCTTCACCATGGTTTTATCCCACTGAGTTTTCCTGGTAAAGTTTTAATGAGGCAACATTCCCCAACGCATTATAGAGATCCTGGTTTAGTGTCAGGCATGGTTATGTCATCCAAGGGGGAGTGTTATAAATCATATGGATGGACTCCATAACCGGCCCATTAGATTAAAGACGGTTTAACCTATTTCCTATTCTATAAGGACTTTACTTATTCATGGGATTGTATTCCCCTATAAATCTGTAACTCTTGTTCATTAATAATATACAATTCACTTCTCAATCCTTTAGTTTTATAACTGTTCCATGATACATTACTTAATACATTTCAAAACATTATCATACAATCATTCCGATCATTCATTATTACTATCCTCTCCACTACCTTGATCATCACTTTCATCAAATTCATCACGTTCCTCATCGGCAGCATCATTAGAACATCGTCGTATTCTCGGTTTTGCAGATCAATTAGCAGAACTTGCTCTGTAGCTTCATCGGGTGCATGTATAGCCGTACATGATTCTTCTTGCAAGGTAAATCTCCAGCTCCAATAATTTGACCACAGGGAGTGATTTTAATAGCCGCCAACCAAGCAATTCTAGACTCTTTGATTCTAGGATATGGAATGAAGCTAACTTGCTCTGCTTGTGATTCTAAGCATAATGGCTCAAATTTGTTGTATCTTCTCCTTGCGTTTACATCTACAACTCCAAATTTGCTGCATCGAACCCCTCTGTTAACTACAGGATCAAACCAGTCATATTTGAAGAGTACGCATTTTAGCCCAACTAATCCTACAAATTCCACTTCATAAATTTCTTTCAAGATACCATAGAAATCTGTTTCACCCTTCACACATATTCCCCAATTGGAGGTTGCCCGCCTTTTACCGTATTCGAAGGTATGAAATGTGTATCCTTTGATGAAATACATGGGTGCCGTTGTTATTTTAGCAAGAGGACCTTGAATCAAATCATAAAACCATGGTAGATCAAATGGACCATCATGGTCAACCTAACTAACTACAAATACCTAATTGCACATTTTGTCTATAACTCGTTGTAAAGACAAATCGTCGTAAGCAACTTGCAAAATTCAAACGTTCTTACAACGAAAACGATATTTAGAGACGTTTTATGACGTAATTTAGATTTTTTTTAAAAACAATTTCTAAATTCGTCTTTAAATCATTGTAAATAAATTTCGTTGTAAGAGTGTTGCAAATTGGAGACGTCTTTACAACAAATTAGCTCTGAAATATTAATAAGTTGTAAATTCATCATAAAATAGCTACATTTTTACAATGAAAATATTTGTTGTAAATTTACAATACTTTTACAACGAATCCACATTTCATCGTAAAAGTGTTGGCAAAACGTCTCTAATTTACGACGTCCCTATTTCATTGTAAAATAGCGTACAATATAGTTTTCTTGTAGTGTTCATGATCTCATACTGATATATTTTACAAAATAATGAAAAAGATAATAGTATAATGCAAATTATAGACAGTAACTAGTTGTTTATATTGATAATAAAATATTGAAGGTGATAATTATAAATATATATTGCAACAAATTTGAAAATAAACATACAACACAAATTAAATACTGATAATAATATTGTTAACAATATTTGTTTGTTTGTTAACTTTACTATAATTGGATCGACAAAACCCGATCCGTAGCTAAAGCCTATATCCTAAAATCTTTTTTTTCTTCCCCTTACATCTAGGAGAAATCGAAACATGGTGCTTGATGATTTGTAAAATGACTACTACCACTGGGCCACCTGTCTTCCACTATTATTAGCAATGTTTATATCTAACAAATACTGATCTACTAGGATACTACCCGCGCCTTGGCGCGGGTTTTATATATTCACTGTTTTCTTTTCTTTTTTTTTAATAAATATCTAATATATTTTAAAATGATCCAAATTGGAAATTACAGGCGATTGTTTGATATTATGTGTACATTGTAGGTAAAGTATGGTATTGTAATTATAAGAAAGGTATGGAAGGAAATAGATAGTGGTTTGATAGATTGTTTCTGATAATTTGTTTACATATATGGTTCACTATTGGGTAAACGATGTTTTCGAATGTATGTTTTAAATATTGTAAATAAACCATTTTTAAAAGATTACACTGATGTTAAAAAAAAAGATTACACTGAGTTTTAAGAATAACAATATCGTAGGTTTATGTATGACACTGCTAAACCAATGTTAAATATATTAGCAAATTGTAGTTTACAACTTTTCCTTCTTCTTTTTGGGTACATGTGTTAAATAGAAAAATAAAAATATTAAATATTAAGCATACTAAGATTCATTATATTCAGCAAGTAGACATTGTTTTGTTTTTGCATAATTGCAAACTAACGAAACAAACAAACATAGTCTTCGTTGAAAAAAGCAACTACCATAAACCAAGTTAAAGCAAAGCACCATAAGAACGGCACAATAGTTTCAAGTTTCTAGTTTGAGGAACAATATCAACTGCAATCTAATTTTCACCTTGTTCTTCAACACAGCTCCACCTGCTGAAAAACAAAGATCTTGTCAATCAAAATAAAAACAGATAGAAAAACGAAACATGAAGAGATCTTACTTGACTGCTTGTCTTCGAAAAGATAGGAGTAATAGCAATTGGTTCATCATTTAAGCTGGACATTAAAAATGAAATTGATTAGAATTAATATAGGTTTACATATTTAATTTAAATTGAGAACAAATACTTAACAATTTCTTAAAAGCTTTGAAATCAGGGTCGCTGTGATCAATGATCAATTTGGACGCATTGAACACATTGGTATGCTTAATTGGTCTGTAACATAAATTTTTTTAAAAAAAAGTTTTGTTAGTTCACAGTAAACTAATTCGAATTGATAAAACTGTACACTAATTATTTGATTGATGATAAATACCTTTCCAAATATTAATTTTAGCAAACTTCATGAGGTTGCGGGATTTGATGTATGCATCATAACTTCCCCCAGAGAGTGCAATCAAGACGGTTTTCCCTGAAACAGAAGGATAAAAATTGTAAGTAAAACATCAAATAGCGTAATAGTTATAATTTGATTAAACACGAAACAAATCTTATTTGTTTTTTTCCACAAGCCTCCGGAAATTGCATCTCCTTAATACTCACCAGAACTCCAAGTATGTCTGTATTGAAAAATTGAAAAGGAAAATTTAAAACGTATTGGAAAAAACAATTATACGAAAACACTTAAAATTGTAACATTTTAATACGACTAACCTAGTAACACTTCTATAGTAACCATTCGACTCAGTACAACATCAAATTTAGCTAGCTTGACAAATGATGCGATGTTTACAGGATAACAATCTGTAACGGTTATCATGTAGAGGAGTGCAATCTTGTACAGATAAAGAGAGGGTTTGTAAATTTCTTAGTTTTTGTTTAAGAGAAAATATTTTTATAACCTTCCAGTTTCCAATATGAATGACAGTCTCGAACTTATTAACATACTCTTTCCTAATTATCCTCGACCCCTGAAAGTATAATTTGAAAGCAAAGAGTTAGTTGTTAAAGTAAACGAAACGTAAAAATGAAGTTTAACATTTGCGTACACAATTTTAAGATTAAAGACTTACACGTTCATCTCCTAGAATCATCTCAAGTAACTTGCTAGTGGTTGGTGAGTAATGTTTCCATCGACTCAGTATATTCACTCTAATTGTGTAAGCACACTTGAACGACTTCGGGAAGTGGAAAATAGTGAACTCCAAATAAACAGCCAAAACTAAATTATTGGATTCACCTAGGCAACAAACTCTCTTCGTTACCATTTAGGAAAAATACATTTCAGTTGATTGTGTTTTAAGAGAGAACAGAGCTCTGGGGGAGTAGATAAAAATGAAACATGAGAATGTCAAATGACAGAAACATAAATAAGAGTTATGGGCAATGGGAAGTTCAGGTTTTCAAAAAGATAAAAAGGGAGTGGGAAGGTGATCGTGTGTGAGTAGTGGAGGAAGTTATTTTTTTTGTTCTATTTAAACAGTTTAAAATTGAGTATAACGTACGTAAATTTAGTGTTAAAAACTAATTAATCAAATGCCAGGCCTATTAGGCTATAAACTGAGATTATTAATAGAAGTTAAAAACATTTAGTGGGCCAAAAATAAGTCAATAGACCTGATAACAGCAAAACCCTAGATACTGACCTGTGCAGATGTGAGACACGGGTTATGACATGGGAGCGCTGCTTGAACCGGCAGAACACGGAGGAGAGATAACCGCCGCCTGAACAACGCCATACCAACTTTATGACCAATCTCTAAAGCTTCCGAAGAATACAGTTCTAGATAGTTGTATTCGTAAAGATGAATCTATGTAGCAAACAACTACATGGTCGCCATGGATAGCTTCCCATGAGATTGAGTCATGAGCGCCAGAAGACACAACTGCAATGCTTTTTTCCCGTAAAACCTTAGTGTTATTGGATTCAAAATGCTAGACAGGAATCTGAAAAATGAAAAATTGCAGAACTTTGAAATCATCGATTTTGTTAATAATTAAAGGAAAGTTCATCCTAAAAACCTGCTGAGATAACAAAACCGGCCGAGTAATTAAATGATAACATTGGGTAACAAACTTCCAAAAATACCCTTCGGACTTAAGTCACGTTTCTTAGTTAATTGGATGGTAAAAAGCGTAATAAAAATCAACTTTATGGGTAAAAGGATAAACGTACGCCAACTTTAATAATAAAGGATAGAGTAAGGGTATTTTTGTATTTTTTAAAAAACAAATTCCTATTCATTTGCATAATTTCCATAATAATTATTCATCTAAACTCTATTTACTGATTTTATCTAATTATATAATTTAATCTTCAAACCATATTTGTTAAAAATATTTTTCGTCAATCACTATCTCTAACCGCATATACTATAAGAACACTATGCATAAATCGATCGTCAAAACCGTCAGAATCCCATCGAATAATAAATTTTCCGACGGTTTTCCAATGGATAGAAAATAATGGTATGACATGGTCGAAAACATCATTCCCATGGGAAGCTATCGAGAAATTTTGACAGTTTTTGATGGAAACATTCCGATCGGAAATCCGTCGCTAACTATCGGACTTCTACCATCGGAAACCATCAGAATACCTTAACCAGAATGATTTGAATTTCCATACCTAAACCACCAACATTAAATTAACTACTATTACCAATTAATGTTACCTAGTTCTTCTACCTTGTTAACTGATTCTCCAACTACGTTAGTATTACCATGGCTGCTATGTCTAGCAAAGTTAACATTTGAATCATCTTTTCCATGTAAATACCATATTTAATAAATACGAAAAAACTTTCTATTATAAAGATGATGCCAGACGTTTTAACACTAAGAAATTTTGTATTTCGACATTTTATACAGGGATAATACATCTTACCCGTTTGAGCGTAAGACTTTGATATGGTGAAAACTCCATAAATTGTTTCAACCCAGCGACATAGTCTTCAGTTAGTAACCCCGTCATCTCATTAATTCTTGGTTCGTCCATCCACAATCGGAAATTTGAATTTGACATTCTATTTTGTGGTGAGTTAAAGAAAATGAGTTAGAGGGAAATGAGGTTTATGGAGGTATATAAAATAAAAAAATTTGATGGTTTGCGACGGTCACCTACGTTTCCGTTACAATTCGAAACAACATATATACTATGTGAGTTTTAATGTGACTACTACCGTTGGAATCCATAAAAACCGTAAAACATGTCTAACGATTTCCGACAGATAGTAAACGATGAAAAATTTCTGACTTTCTGACCAAAGTAATTTTAACAGTCACTTTGCATCAAATTTCGTTGGAAAATTTCTGGCGGAATCGGACCAATGTTCATTTTCGATCAGAAACCATCAGAAATTTGTCGAAAAGTTTTTGACAACATTTTTTCGTCGAAATTACCGTCGGTTTCCGTTATATATTCTTGTAGTGATAGTTTCAAACATTATCATTTCATACATTTATTTTACTTCGATGCCTTCTTTAAACATAGTCACCAATCAGACTAAAAAATTCCCTAAAAGTAAGTGTTAGGTACTCTGGAGCAAAGTAAACGAAATTAACAGTAAATTGTGGGGAAAGAGTTATAGGAAGCTTTATTATCTTGTACATTATAGAAACAAAAGAGGTAATAGTCTCGCATAGCTTCGGCGATCCATACAAACTGTTTCAAGGTTTTTCAAGAGATTTCTGTTTATACAGAGAATTCACAAACGAAAAAAGAAAAAACACGAAAGAGAGAGAGATTGCTTTTGGGCTCATCATAAACCCTAATTATATGGAGTCTGATTTGAGAAGGCCATGATCTCGACTTCAACTTCAAGCAAATCATCTACAACGAAACCTTTGGATGCATCTTGAAGATCTGCAAGAGGTATAAACTTCTCGAAACCCCATCCGTTTTCTGCTGCATTTGGCCAATCCTCGACTTACCATAAGAAAAAAAAAACAAGAGTAACTTTATCAACATTTAGGGTATTTGAATCCATTTCTGAATGATCAAGAAAGAAACTATGTAAACAATGTCGATCTCCATGAAAAGACATATAAATAAAGTGCCAATTACCTTTTGCTTTTCCACATTTTTGGATTGGATTTGGTTTAGAACTCGTAGCTTGGCTCGAACGTAATCCTTTTCATGTGACTCACTCAACAAGTATAGTGACAAAGAATTATCCTTTCCAACACCATTTCCATTTGGATACGCTTTCAAAAACCTTATCAAACCCATTGCATATATGTTAACATTTCAACACATATATAGATACATATAAGTAGAGATCAGACTAAGAGAGTCACCAGTTTCTGCCTCCAGAAGAAAACAAGTCGGATGTATAAAAGTCGAGATTGAGGGTAGAGAAATTGGTGAGTTTCCATGGGACAACAATGTGGGTGATGTTTTCATAATACGAGAAAACTTCCCTTCTGTCGGCAGTAATGTCGAGACTCACCACTCCGGTTTTACGGTATCAAATTTTATCGGCTCAATTTCTACCAAAACAAAACAAAACCAGTGAGAGTATACATCGACCAATAGAGTCGCGACCAACGTAGTAATTGGCCACATATCACTCGATTACATATACATATATAACAATAACTCGATCCTAAGGTTAAGTACGTACGTTGGTATGTATAATACATTATACAGAAATCATTGTAGACGAAAAACTTTATCTCTGCATACACGTCTAATCGTGGGTTGGTGCTGAAGCTTGAGTTATCAATTCTGATATAAATCCAAACAACGTCTAACACGGTTTCCTGCTTGTTCCCTTTCGGATAGATTATGAACGTCCTTTAAATAAAATTCATTTTAAGCAAAGAAAAAAAAAGGATACATATACAGTTAGAAACATATATAAAATATAAAATTAAAGCTGTAATGATGTTGATGAGAATGACGTACCAATTAAATCTATCGACAGTGAAAGGACGGGACTCATAATACCCATTATTGACGATATCTATCATCTTCGAACAAGACTCGAATGTGATGCTGTAAGATGTTGGAGGACGTTCTCTCCATTGGAAGAGATATGGTAATAAAGGTACTGTGAAGATTCAAAGGTTTAAAATGACTTCAACTTTGCTTGCCATTATCGGATAATAAGTTTGTGCTACCCTTTAGCAGTTATTTTAATATTCTCTAGTAAGATTTTTCCGCGGTTGAAACTTAATTAGGTTTTTGCAAATTTTTACAAATTCAACTAAAGACGTAGTAGTCGATATATAAACCGAAAAAGCATAACCCAGACCCGTTCTTTGTTAATTAGTTTCTTTTCATTTCACATAACTTGTTTATATTCAGTTCAACGGATCCATGAGTTCTGTGGCAAAACTTGTCTCCTTAGCTGGTTCTCGAGTTAATAGACCATGAGATCGGACTAATTTTGGGGACATAGGAGCTATGTGAAAATCTTGTTTTCCACACTGATTTAGTTTTCAGGGAGATTCCAGCCGGTGGAAATATGATCAAAGCATTTTATTTATTCACAAGACGGATAACCTTATTCCAAAAGCATTGTAAGTTAATTTCTTTATGCATATGTATAAATACTTTTATTGATCTACTGAGATATGTATATATAGGATCCATATCTATAATATATGTCGACCCAATAAAGTCTGTTTAATATTCAAAGATCTTTTTTTTTTATATAATAATCGTGGTGTAGAGTTTTAGTGAATTGATATATACAAATTCAGGTTTAATTCGATTGAGGTTGTCCACCTTTTGGTAATGCGTATATACAGCAAAATACGTACCTTTGCACATACCAACATCCTGTAACTAAACGAAAATAAAAATAAAGAGAAGGAAAAATGGAAAGAAAACAAAAAGTAAAATACTGATCAATATGATTTTATTGACATCAACTAATTAATAATCATATAAAGAAGCCAAAAAATGTAATTAGAACCTGATGTGAATAGCTTTTAGAATTAGGGTTGTTGAAGAAGAAACTGATCCTGGAGCTCACAGCGACTGCCAATAACATGACGATTATAGCTCCTAAAAGCCATGTCCATCTAATTGATATCTTCCTTTTCGTTACTTCTTCATTGATTGCAGTTTTATCCATTATTTAAATAAAAGATGCGACAACAATAAGTATTTTTGATCCGTCTCGAGAAATAAATCTCAAACTCCTTTTTTTGTGTGCTGATATATAAGCAATAGTTCACTTTTAATAAGACTTTCTTTGGAGTCGTGTCTATAATTTTTATATTTAAGCAATAATTTCAGTTTTAAATAAGACTTTGATCTTTGGAGTCGTCTCTATGACTTTGTCGTGCTTTAGAGCTTTTTATAATATTCGTGAAGTGGAAAAATTAATAAGTTTAGTTAAGTAAATGGCAATTCTATAAGGAACAAATCCTTTAGAAAACACATTAATTTTACAAAAAAAAAGGTACAACAGACTTTTTTTGGTCATCCGGATAATACATGAACCACTTGATTTTGGTTGGCCATTAGTTATATTTTTTAATTTGATTGATTTTTTCTTTCTTTTAATAAATGTATGAAGATAAATAAATCTAACTTTGAAACATAAGTGTTATGGTAAGATGCAAGTGATGTTTAGTCCAGTGATAGGGATAAGTTCACTAAATGGCAGGTGCATTTGTACATCCTGGGATCGAATCCCGTCACCTATATTATGCAGGAACTTGACTAATGGACCGGCCAGTTGTGCCTCAATATTGTTGGAAAAAAAAAGTGTTATGGTAAGATAAACAAAAGCAAAGAAGTGCACCCTCACCTCGAAGTACATCTTGTTGTCTTATTAACAAACAAAAGCAAAATTACACATACATAGCAATGAAAATACATATTATATGAAAATGTTCCACATCGTTAAGGATGGAGAATTGACTCTTGTATATGTAGAATTATAGGTTTCCAATTCAAAACCAATTGACAGTGAATGGAAAAGTCTAAATCCCATATATACTAGAGTTAATTCCCCATTCTTAGCGATGTGAGACATTCTCACAGATTATACATATATATTTTAGTAGAAAGTTGGATTTAAATGTTATGGTTTTTTGAAGCATTGGCAAAGAAGTTCACCAGGAATAGATTCACATCTCCCGTCACAAGCAACAGTTCCTCCGTATTTTGATTGGCAACAAGCTTTGCAGACACTAGTAGTACATATGGTTGCGACTCTCGCAATCCCCTAAATGTGTAAAACATGCTTCGTTCTTCGTTATCTCTGTATATTAAATCATGTATATCGATATTTAGAGATTGACAAATATATACGTTCACTGGTTGTTACTAATTGCATTTAATGCCATTGTAAAAAAAACTTTTAGAAAAAATAAACTAACTAGTGAACTATAATCAACCTAAGCTAACTCAGAATTTCAAGTTCCATATTTCACTAAGTCAAAATTCGATTTCATGAGATGTGACAAGCCTAAACAGTCATAATAAAATTCGGTTCCATTCTTATTCAATACTAAAGTCAAAGTGCAAACATAAACGATAATTTAACGAAATTAAAAGTGGTTCTAACATCAAATTCAATTTAAAATAACATAAATAAAACCCCCAAATTTCGTCCCTAAATCCACTTCCTCTCCCTTCCGCATTGGTCTCGCTTCTACTAGCCACTTTCTCGATCATTGGCCAACTCATTACCTACAATCACGCAGATTGTATAAGCAAACGAATTTTCTTAGTGGTTCGGTCATTCCGTCCCACTAGGCTATAACCAGAACAAACATTCAATAACAAATCAAATAAACCAAAGAACAATCGCGATCTTAGGGTTAACTTATCGATTAGCTTAACTATCCGGGTTACTTCCGGATCAGCTAAGTAACTTTTTCATTCCAATCATCATTTTTAACACATCACGAACCCTCAGGTTCTAAATCACAATCACGAACCCTCAGGTTCTAATTCTCAATCACGAACCCTCAGGTTCTAATCACATACAAGAATCTTCAGATTCTATTCTCATAAACGAACTCTCAGGTTCTCATGTCTCAATCACGATTTCGATCACATAATCCTTCCTTTCACATTCAACCATTCAACCTAACCATTCTAGGGTTTTATTCAACCTATTACCAAACACATATTCTAGGTTAACCTCACTATCACGAACCCACCTTTGCCTTAATCTCTCTTTCGAGTTTCTCTTAGCACTATGGGTTTCGATTTGCCTTTTCAAGCAAAACCTTTAACACAATTCAGCCTCTTGCCTTAGTTCCACAAGATCGATTCCCTTAGCCTCTCTTCGAGCTCTCTCTTTCTTATCTCTAAGTTTGTGTTTTGCGGATTCTAACCTAAAAGAGTTTAAGGATCCTATTTATATGCTCTAATCCTTAACCCTAATCCTTTCCAATTGGGCCGAACCTAAGCCCCTTTTAATCAAGCCTTTTAACACCTTTTGGCACATAAATAAATCCTTTGCCCATAACACTTTAGTCCTTTTCGTTTGGCCCTTTTGACAACTCGTTTGGACAACTAACCAATTCTTGTCTAAATGAGAAACCTTATCCTTTCTTGTCACTTCATAACTTATCACAAAACAACCTTGTCCAAAGCTAAACATATCATGTCCGATCCGACAATGCTGTCCGAACCAACCGTGCATGTCCGATCCGACTGTGCAGTCCGTGCGGTCCAATCCGACCATTTCAGTCCGATCCGACCGTGCTGTCCGATTCGACCAAGCTGTTTGATCTGACCAACCCTGTCCGATCCGACCAATCCTGTCCGAACTGACCGAGCTGTCTGATCCGACCAATCTTGTCTGATCCGACCGGTTCGGTCCCAAATCTCATATCTTGTCCTAAATTCCTTCCTTAACCTATTTTCCATTGTTTTACTTGCTCTTAATCATTCCTTAGACTTCTAATGCCCTTCCTTAGCTCGACTATACCAAATGTCCTTGTTTGGTTCATCCCTTCGTACCACATACACATACCGCACCTAGTGCGTTTGCGGATTTACCGAATGTGGGTATTACAATTCTTCCCCACTACATAGGATTCGTCCTCGAATCTAAACAATGGATGGTCCAACCATCTTGTGTGTCAAACAAATTGGGAAAACTTTCCCTCATTCTAAGTTCTGATTCCCAAGTATTCTCAAGTTTCCCATCACAATCCCATTCTACTTGTACCATTCGGATGTTCTTCCTACAATCTATTTTGATCTTTCTATCTAAGATTCGGACTGGATTTCCTTCAATTGTCAAG
>OVBA01006190.1:0-17642 GCA_900406435.1 Lepidium aucheri
AATTAAAAAATAAAATTAACCACAAAGTAGACTTTATTTTAAGTCTATAGTTTAAATTATAAATTAAGTTTACTATGTAGACTTAAAATGTACTGTGTAGATTTTACTTGTAGACTTGCGAAAGTTAAGACTGTAATTGTGGTATCTGTTTTTTTTTTGTTCATTAAGGAGAATATTGTAAATTCACAAGCCTTTTGAGTTAGTTTTGCATTTGACTCAAATAGGGGTCTAGTTTTGTATTTAAAATCAAATTTTAGGTCATTTTAGTTAATTCCCCCTTCTTTCTATATATATAAACAAATATTCTAATAGGCCTAATCAATTAGCCATATTACTATGAGTCATGTAAGATTATTAAGTATTTTTAATGATAATTGTACATTGTAGAGTCGTCTTTATAACACCTCATGGAAACATACCTTACCCTACAAAGGATTTTTGCTTCGTTTCAATTTGTGGTTGAATCAAAAGCAACAAGTTTTTGGATTTTGTGGGCTCTAAGAATTTCACAATTGATTTTAGAATATTATTGAAGAGCCATAAGCCATCAAAATAAAATAAAAACAATCTTGTTCATTAGAAAGTGCTCACAGAAAATACAAAACTAAAGGAGCATTGAGGAGACAAAGGTTCGAATTCAACACTAAGTTAATGCCAAATTGCATCATCATCAATTTAGCATGTTTCTTCTTTATTTCCCCATTCGTTTTTATTTTTAAACACACTCTAATTAACCAACATGAGCACTAATCAATCAATTTCTACTAGGATTCTTTGAGATAGTGAGCACTTTCATTTTTGTTTTTTGGTAATTCATGTCCCATAAACGACAACTTCTTTTCCTTCTCTGGTTTGGGTTTACTAGTTTAGCATGTAATATTGGATATTATTTTTTGTATGATATACCATTTATATTATCCACTACAATATTACACCATTCAATATTAGTTCCAATATCTTGTTTTGTTAAACAATATTTGTCCCGTAGCAATTAGTAGATGTGTATGAACTAGGTTTTTCATATTTGATATATATATATATATATGTTATACGAAACTTTGTTGTTGTCCGTTTCCTAATTCAGAAATGTTTCTGAAATCAGAAAGTTTTCCAACTCAATCGACAAGGTTTAATTCATAAGCTAACTCACCTTTAAAATCTTTTATTCATATGTAGTAGGTGGAATCGAATTTCAAATGTCTGAGTTATTAGTTGAAACATGTAACCAGAAAAGATTAACTCTTGTTTTAATTGATGTAACCAGAATTTACATCACTTATTTCAATTTAAACAGTTAATTGAAGAATTTGAAGTTAAGAAGATTGATGTTCCAAAAAAGGAGAAACGCCATTAGAGAGCCAAGAGAAGAGGAGCTTAATGCTACCTGAAGAGAGCAAAGGGACATGGAAAAGTCGAGAACAAAAAGACAAAGATGAGGTACAAAAAGGTCGGTTTTGTGTATATGTATGTACTATGTACTATGTAGTTTATACATTAGAAAGTTAATAAATTTACAAAGATTTTCCAATGACATATATATAATATTAATATATTTATTTTCAAAGTTTGTTATTCTAGAATTATTTTATTCTATCAAAATATAAACATTGTTTCTATACAATATATATATATATATGACAACCTTTAAAATTAATAAATAAATTTAGGAAATAAATTGAATCTATACATAAATCAATGGGAGTAATTTATCTTATGCTTTAACGTCATATTTTAGTAAATTATGAAATCTAATGGCGTTTAATAGGGACTCATTGTTACGAATTTGTTAAAACATCCAACTACTTGGTACTGATGTATTGGATTGGATCATACATCGATCGATTATTACTTAAATATCTTATAACATATAGAGGCAGTTCGGTAAAAACTGTAACTTTTAATTTTTTGCTGTAGGATTTCGGCTGTAAAATTTTGGCTTTAGATTTTTTTACTGTAAGTTTTTTGTAGACTTTTTTGCTATAGAAATTTATATTTGTAAAGTTCATAAATTTTGCCTCTAGGTTTTTGGTTTTCTACAGCCAAAAACATTCCTTAAATAAAAAATTGGCTTTCCAAAGCAATAAAAGCCAAAAATAAATTTAAATTATAATTGATTCAATTTAAATGCTGTTGAAAGATTTTTGCTCTACAGAGCAACAAAAACCATTACTGATCACACCCATAACCTTATATTGGATTGAATTTGGATCTTTATAATCTCTCTGTTGATTCAGAACTGATATCTTCTTCCGAAGTTTTCCGATATATATTTAGTTATGTGTTTATGTGAAATATATAAGTCAACTCAAAATTCAAACAAATTCAGCTTCATAAGTAAACATAAATGGTGTGTTATTATTTTACTACGTAGCACTAGGCATTTTACTAGGATCCAAAAAATCTATTCGAAACTGATTCGAAATTTTGAGTTTGGGTCTAATTCAGGTATAAGAAAAAATAACCATTGGATCTTGACATAAAGTACCCATGGGTATCGGGACGGATCTGGATATTAGCCGATACCCAAACGGATACCCGAATACCCAAACGGATACCCAAAAATATTGGGTATTTGGATACCCGAAATACCCAAATACTCGAAAGTGTACCCGAATACCCAAAATTATACCCGAATATCTGATTTTTTGGATATTTTTAGATATATAATACATTCGGATTTCTTTTTATAATTGTATAACCGTACCTGAACCGGAACCAAAACTGGAACCAAACTGAATTGGTTTTGGTTCGTAAGTGGGTATAGAAATTGTAGAGCCGAACCGGATCCGAATCGAATAATGTTTGGTTCTAAACAGAATATCAAAATCTCATATCCGAAACAGTCGGATCCAATCAGGTAGTATCCAGAATTGATCTGAATACCCGAATGCCCATAGTTAGTACTATGCAATAATAAAAAAAATTGATCTGCCTACCAAAAAAAATAATCTTTTGATCTATACTTTATTGATTAACTAGGTTTCTACCCACACTATAGCGTGGGATTTGATTGTTTTTTCAATTTTTGTCCATTTAGGTTTTTAGACTCATGTTAATATTTTGAATATAGTTTTTGAGATGTTATTTTAGGCTAGCCTCGAAACTCAAACTGAAATCAACCTGAATATTAGGAACCGAACCTAGCAAAATACACCAATAAGTCCTAAATCTAATTATCTGAAAACTGAACAAAACCCGAATATGAACCAAATCAAAAAACTTAATCTATAAATCTATTAAATCTTTTTAGTTTTGAACTCTTTTATTAAATAACGGTACCCGAATTTGATCTATACCGAACCGAACCTGACTTAAAAAATAAAATAACCGAATAAGTGTTAAGCCAACAAAACCAGAAAAGCGAATTAGAGGAATCAAACCCGATAAAATACTAGATCTTAAATCTATGTACTAAGAAAACCAAATCTAACCAAACCAGAATTGAGTCACGAACCGAATTTTGTCCGTGATATTTTTTTAAAAAATTTTTTAGGTTTTTTAAAGTTTTTTATATTATATAATATTAATTTAAATATTTATATAAAAGTTTATAGGGAATCTCACCTTAATCCTATTTTTAAAGATTATTATGAATCATAAGTTAATTTTATACTAAATTTTATAACACATCTAAAATAAAAGTGTTTTCCATTTTAATATATAAGATTTATTGCATGCATTAACAGCTTCTAGTATATATAGTCAGATAAAATTAAATAAATAATTTAGTGGTTAATTCAGTAATCTTAATTATTAAAAAAACATATGCCTCGGATCCTCTTAAAAATCTACTTTTTGGGGTTAATAATTTTTTTTCTAAAAATTACATACTATAATGGTTTTTCTAGTTTTTATTATAAAAACATTCAATTTTTTATCTTTATAAATAGTTTTCTCAATAAAATTACATTATTTTTATTAACAATAACTAAATTATTTCAGAAATTAAATTGGATTTAATTCCATCGGTCTCTGCTAAAAAAAGTTTTTTAAATTTAAATTTGATTAAATTTTATTTGCGATCAACTATATCATAAAAACTAGCTTAGTCAACATACTATATATAAAAAAAAACAAACATATATTGTGAAAAATTTGTGGAAAGAGTATATTAAAACCAAAACAAAAATATTGGACTTTATTATATTATATTTATGTTATAAAAATTATATTATAAGTATTGTTTTCGTCGGGGGCTACTCTTATTTTTTTCCTCGATCGAGCCGCTCTCTCTCATTCCACTCGTCCAGCCTTCTTCACGAACTTGTACAATCGATGCCTTAGATCCCTCTAACCAATATGTGAAAGTAAAGAAATTTCTGAAGTAAAAACTTAATTTAGCTGGAATAAAACGCACAGTTAGATGCAACCAATGAAAGCTTCAATAAAACATATCAACCGACATCGGAAAATCCACACGTTAATAGTTATACATAATTAGTTTTGTCCAACATAGATAAATTCATGATAAAATAACCAGAAAAGGAAAAACAAAACAACCTAAAATAAAATTAAAAAGAGAATGCATTACTTAAAAACAAAAGAGAAAACGAGAAAAAGAAAGAACACAAAAAGACATTACTACTTTTTTTTTTTTTTTTTTTTTTNGGCTTCCTAATAATCATAACGGCTGTCTCAATCACACAGATATCATCAAACCCTATCATCCGCCGCCGCCACGTCACCGTTAACCTTTCCCATTTCCACCTCCATCTCTCCGCCGTCTTCCGCCATCTTCACGCCGGAATATTCTCCCCTCTCACTCTCATTCTCTTCCTTCTCCTCCTTCTTCATCTTCCTGTAAATCCCGTAAACGTAACTTGTGAATCCCCAAATACAAAGCACTGTCGACACAATCTTCACTCCACTGAATTCATCGCCGTAAACCACCACTCCTCCGATCACATTCATCGCAAGTAACGCCGTCATGCAAATACCTCCGGTGATACCTGACGTCAAGAAAACCATACCTGACGTGGCAGCGAAACAGAGCTGCCACGTCACCACATTCGCTAAAATCGCTACCGTCCAGTAAATCGTCGGTCCTTTAGTGAAAACATGGTTTGCTTCCTTAACCATATCGCTAAACCCGCCGTCGAAAGCCATACCGATGGTTGCGAAAACCGTCGCGGAAAATTCCATTAGAAACTGCATCTCCATGACCATCGCGTAACAATAAACACTCCGGTAAACTTTCTCGGTGACAGGGAGGTAAAGAGCGAAAAGTAAACCGGCTCCAATTGTTGATAAAAACCCGATGAAATACTTGGATTTAGTTAAACCGGCCGGTTTATCTTTACTCGAACCAAGAGCTAACAAAACAGAGCTTAACGTTAAGAGAATAACGCAATTGAGGTTTGAGAAAGTGATCTTCTGTTTCACAATGATCACAGATAAGAGAAGAGTGAAGATGAGTTGAGTCGAGAGGAGAAGTGATGACGTGGACACCGGAAGATACGAAGTTCCCCATGAGAAGAGAAAGTTGTTAAAACCGAGTATGAGCCCGATCACAACGGAGAACACGAGATGGCGGCGCGTGAAGCGCGTGAAAGGACGACGAGTGGTGGTTTTAAAGATGTAGCGAGGAGAATAGATTATGAGGAGGAGGAGTGGGAATCCAGCTGATTGGACCCATGTGGAGACCCACCGGCTCGAGCCACCGTGAACGAAATAGTATTTAGCCAGAAGACTCGAAGCGATCGAACCGGCGAAAAGACAAGCGTAAGTAACGATGAGGAGAGGGAGAGATCGCTTAGCTGGTGGTTTGACCAGGTTTTGTTCATGTTGTTGTTGATCTGTGTTGACTCGAACATCACTCATTTTTGTCACTTTGTGTTTTGGTAATCTTTTTTTTTTATTATCTCTTGTAACTGTGATTTTGCATGAAGAGAGAATGGAAGAAGAAGAAGAAGAAGAGTTGAAAAAGCGATAATGGTTCAGTCTCCAACAACACATACACACACTCACTCATGTATATATTGTGTATTTTTCGAATTTTTTTATATTACAATTTACAATTAATGTGATGCATTGCATTGAGTCTCACTAACTACTTGTCTAATTATACGGTTTGGTCTAAAGTGTGTATTAATAGATCATTGGAGTTTATAGTTACTACCATTTAAAGCATGTCATTCATATCCTATGTTTTTATTTTCTAGCCAGAGATTTGTAATCTGCATAGCGGATAAAAGATATAATAGTTTTTCTAAAAATTAAATGTAAAATAATGTTACTAATTTATTAAGAAAATTCAAATATAGTTAAAAATCTTTCTATGCAAACAAAATTTCCTCAAAATGTTTTGACTAATAATATTAAAACATATGTTAATTTAAACATAAAATTATAGTAATTTGGAAAGTATTTATATAGAATTAAATGAGATTTTAAGAAAATTACTCAAGCGATATAATTAAAATACATGTAGTTTATAACCGGCTTCGTAGAATATATCTACTTCTTTTGAGCATTTATATCTCATTATTGTAAGACCAAATGTAATGTTACAATAAAAAAACTTCACTCACACAAAGTTAGTAGGTATAGATTAAACCAAAAACGTATAATGCACATCGTTTGCTCTGATATGGTTGAGATTCTACACACTAAAATTCACCCCGAGAATTAATGGTTTTGATAATTTTTGAACTATATAATTATTAAGAGATACATAATTTCTTCAATATTACGTTTATTTAGCTAAAAGAATTTCTCAAAGGAGGAAGAAATTTACATTTTACAGTTGACCAAAACAAACAAAATTTTCATATGTCAATATTTTAAAGTTCAGTCTCCACGCTCATGCATGCATGTACAGAATATGGTGAACATACATGTGTTATTTTAGTGACAAAATAAAAATACATGTGTTATTTGACATAAAGATATTACATTTTAATAGTCAAAGAATTATTCAGATAATGTGATATACTAAATTATCCTAAGATTTAGGCCTAAAGTCCACAATTTGTTGGAAGTTTTTTAGTTAGCTTTTAGTATGTCGACCGTACATGTGATATGTTTTTTAATTTATTGTTATATATTTGAAGAAAATACACAATTTAACATCAGGACGGATATAATTTTGTTATCTATAAATATGAGAATGCAAAAAAATTAATATGTAAGGTTTCATAAGTAACTGGAAAGCCATTTATTTGTTGGTTAAACTAAATTATGATTCCATTCACTACTCCGTCGTTGATACCGAATTACGTTACTATTTAAAACTTTATACAATAGTAAACCTTCAGCAAATTTTGAAAAAGAAGTTGTTGGGAAATAGAAAAGAGTAGTATAACAAAGGAATTTTTTCTTCTGATTTTAAAATATTTTTTATATTCTAATTCATTCAATACTCTTAAGATTTTGCCAGTCACATTTATTTGTATCACTTATAACAATCTTATCAAAAATATTTTCTCGTAGACACCTACAGTCAGAAATAGAGTGCAGAGAAATTTTGAAGTATCGATGGTCTAGGAAAATCATATGCTAGAATATAGCTAGCGTATAAATCTAATGATAACAGGAAAAAAAATACGCATATTGAAAATACGATCAAACCGCTTTAAATCTGACAAATATATATATTATTATTTGACACATATAACATTTCTTTATAGCAAAATATATGTTAGGTTTCTGTTACCATGAAACTTATAAATATCAAAAATATAACATTTCATTTTCTGACGTCATTCACGGAGTTAGTTTTAGTATTTTTGAGAATTTTTATGTTATATTGCTATTTTCAGTTATTTTTTAGAATTTTAGTTTTGAAAAAGAACTATTTAGTTCATTTCTGACGAAGATATAGCCAGAATCTTCGGTAATAGAAACTAGATAATCTGTAAAAGCACTAACTGTAACCTATACAATCGGAAGTTCAACAAACTAAATAATCTTTTAAGATATTTTTTAAAAAATTGTACAATATATTAGTCATGTCAACTATTGTTTATTTTACCTGACTAGTGGATAAACATAAATCTATAATAAATATGAAACATAATTTACTTTTCTATTCTATATAATTTTTGTATATTACTGAGTAAGATGACAAGTGGAGTTGGTGGGAAAATGTGGGGAACTACAAATAGATTTTGGAAGAAGAGTTGTCAACAAAGCACAGAACAAGAACAGTTTTTGCTATTGCATGGTTTCAATTTCAATGTGCTTTTATTTAATTTTTCTTGATTATTACATCTCATTTATATCTCATTACACTTTTGTGTGTGTGTGCAGAATCTAGTATTGGGTGAAATAGGTATATGTCATAGCCTGTGTGTTTTTTGTTTATCATATTAAATGCATTAGTATATTGGGTTTGCTATTCCAAATGAAAACTAAAAGATTTAAAGGGATACAATGAAGTAATCAATATGTTGTTTAAACAACGTTAAGTTTGGAAACATAATAATTTGCTGCATATAAAGTTTTTGCTTTGGTTGAACTACTAATCACTACAAAAATGATTTAAACTTTAGATGCAATTCCATACATAATTAAAATTCATTTTGAATTTTCGGATCAAGTTATGTTCATCATCAAGAACAGATATAGAATTTCTGATAATCTGTCTGCATTCCATTACACAAACTACTATTTTACCATCTAGCATACAGTGAAACAATTCTAAATTCCCTCATAATTTTGTTTCAAGACTTAACTCTAGATGATATGTCTTTTGGAATTTTTGTATGTAGGAAGCACTCGATCATTTGAGCCGGGAAAAGATGATGTAAAGACTAGAAAACGCTGAAATCATCTATACTTCTCTTTTCCTTTCCATCCATGCGTGAGGTAAGTTGTTTTGTTATCTTTTTTCATTTTTTTAGTTAGGTTTAATTTTATGTGTTTAAGTTAGATAATATATATATATATATATAGATGTTAAGTTGGTAGTTAGTGAATTAAATTTAGATATTGTAAGATTGATGGTTTATTATTTAGGTTTTAGGAACAATTATTTTTACATATAGCTGTTTTTTGTTTATAATGTGTGAATAAACTTAAGTGATTTGTGAAAAAAGGTTTCTCATTGAATTTGATGGATGCTGGAACCTTATATAGATATAATATAATAGAGAAACTTTTTTAACTTTTGGAGTTGATTTCGGAACACTTTTTTACCCCTCGATACAAAGTAAGAAATCCAGGCCGAAAAGCATAACCAGAATCTCCCAAATAATATTTTCCAGTTGGTGGAGTTGAAAACTGATAAATTCTTTCCATTGCTAGCATTATAACCTTTACATCATGACTTGATCCCGAAATACTAATATATGCATATGTAAACAACACGTCCAAATTGCATATTGCTAAAATATTCATATTTGTGGCGTCTTTTCTGTTCCAATATTTTTCTGAGTTTTTTCCTGTAACAGTGACAAGAACATGTGTCCCATCTATTACACCTATAAAACTTCTAAAGTAAGGTCAATACCTTTTGTTAGACTGTAACTTTGGATGAGGATGTGTGAGTTCGTCGGGACAAGGTCTAAGCAAGTCAACCGCCATATGTTCGAGAGCAGCCAACTCGTGAAAATTTCTTCTTAAGGTTTCCTGTGGATGACCAAATATTTTCTGGCATACCTCTGAATTTCATTCTGAGCACATATGGTAAGAAAAGTTGCAATGCTTCCTTGAATGATCACATTATCGGTCTCCTTTAAATTATAGTTTTCTTACAATGTTATACGTACGGGTGGATACATCCTAATTATGTTGTAATATTGTTCCTCATGACCATGTATTAGTTCATACACACATCTCAACCACGTTCGGGATCTAAGTTCATCGGTTTCTTCTCTATTCTTATAGAACAAGGATCTATGAATGATTCTTCAAAATTAATACTTCCATCTTCTGCCTCATCTTCTTTGAGCCAACTGTATAATGCTTGACTCTAAATTTCTTTTCTTTTAATGAATAACATTTATTGAGAAATAATCATACTAAAAAACATCATTCTACGTCTAACAAACAAATACTCTAAAAATAAAAAAATAAATATTATTCTAAATTTTATTAGGGAATCCTTCTATTCATCTGTTCGTTCATTCAAATGTCTTCTCAAGATATTTTATTCTAGCATCATCATTGGATAGTGTTAGATAAACATGTGCATGAGTCTCGTTGCTTTGAAGCACACTCACAGCTCCCAAATATAAAGAAGAGTCCTAGTGAAGATCAGGGAGAGTTAGTAACGATTCAATTGCATGTTCTAACTTGTTATCTTGAGCTTGTTCATGAACTTTTGTTCATTTCGTGTAAGTTTCATTTTTCATGAAGCCGAACAAAACTTTTGGCGTTGTTCGTTTACCTTTTGAAGATGAAAAACGCGCAATGCTTCCATATACAAGCTTTGAACTTTACTTGTTGGAAGGTGTTTCATACATGTTTTCTGCTGACACGTCACCATCATCTTCAAAATTCACAATTTTAGAATCGTTTTCTATAAACATCTCTTATTCCGTATAATTATCCACTCCATATCCTGGATAGTATCCATTAGAAGTAGTAATGTGTTTGTTACCAAAAATTTGATCTATTAGGTCGAGGTTCAACAATAGCGCATGTACGGAGTTTTACAGCCTTTGTTATTTTCTATATCAAATATTGTAAATATTATTAGTTATATTTTATTAATTAACAAAATAATAATTTTTATTATTTACCTCAATATGTTCCTTCCACCATGATTCATTTATTTCTATTGCTTGTGTTGTTGGATTAATTGCAACTCCAGTCTTTTGGATCAATTGGCAGTAAATATCATACAAACATTTTTGAGTGTAATATTTATTTTTAAGTTAAAGCCAGTCAAAATTTTGATCTGTTGCATCCCGAAATCCTTTTAGGATTCTCGCTTTGCTCTCTTTCATTGAAGGGTCGGTACATCATTCTATAAGTTTCATCACACTCTCATATACCTCTATTAGAGAGTGAATTGTATTTTAGTCCATAATGACTTTGACTTTAATAAGGAATTACATATATATAATTAGTCAACTAATACTTTTTATATTAAAGCAACATGTACTTTACTAAAATGAAGATATTAAGTAAATAAATACATATTTTCCGTATGAGGATTGTCCTTGGTAATCCATGCCTACAAAAAAGTATATTGTAAGATCAAATAATTTTTTTAAAAATAATTATGTGAAAAGAGTAGATGAATTTTCAGAATAAGTAGACAAATACAATCTTAAGCTTTCAAGATGTCAAAAGAACTTGATTAACTTTTGTGTTGTGTTTAGAACCATAAATGTTATTCTTTATATAGAACGTTAACATGCTAATTATAGAATAGTAGATATAATTTTATAATATTTTAAACACTATTTTTAGTAATAATCAAATTTCTATAACTAACAATTATATAAAATTGGAAGCATAACGATTAATAAAAAGTCAAAATCTGTTTATCGTAGAAAAATTCTAACGTGAAGCATCCAAAATAAACATTATTTTTGGAAGGTTATTTGTCTAGGATTTGATGGAGCTTTAGGTTGTGGGATACTATTCCCTTATGTTCTCGGCTATATCTTTTTCTGATCTCTTCGGATTGAGTGTTGATGCATGTGGTCTTCTGATTTAGAGTTTGGTTTTGTTACCTAGCTCAGGTGACCTATATCAGCTTTGACAATATCAGATGTGAGACTATTTTCTCCGTAGGAAGACACTCTAAGTATTCAAGTTATTGTCTTTGGTAGGAATCTCGTTGTTTATGTCGTTTGGAAACTCTTCAGGTGATATACAGGTCTTGATCCTTCGAGTTCGGTTTTATCAATATAATAGCTTCAAATCATCCTTTTGTGTTTTAGGATTGATTGCATTTGTTGTTTTCCTTGCGGTTTACTCTTAGTCTCTTATGTTGTAATTTCTAATCCTCATATATTTCAGATTCAGATGAAAAAAGGTATAAAAAGTCAGATACATATATGTGAAATTGAATACTAGTAAATATTTTTATGTGGTTGGTTTGAAAAACCGAAAAAGATTGTGTGTTTCGCAAAGTATAACAAATTTGTTTAGAATTTTAGTCAGCCAAATAATAAAAATAATGAAAAAAATAATTATTAATTTGTTAAATAAAAAATTCAAAATTGTTGGAGAAAAACAACAAAATATTGGTTTCTGGTTTCTCTGTTGAATTAGTAAAAACTCTTAAAAACTAATTTTTGAAAAATAGATTATACAATATCATGATTATCAGAAACTAGTTTTTGCAAAAAAAAAAAACAAACAAAAAAACAGCCCAAAAATTAGTGCTAGTCAAGATCGTAATATAATAGGGAACACTTATATAATCTAATTTAGGTTTAGCCAATGAGATCGTGGTCCATTAGATACAATAATCCCAATAGGATTTAGCTAATGAGATCGTGATCCATTAGTGTTTCTTATCTCATTAGCTAAATATGGCTCTGATATCATGTCAAGAAATCTAAAATATTTATGAAAAGGGTTTTTTTATTAATTTTGATGGAGGCTAAAACTTTATATAGATATAATATAATAAGGAACACTTATTTAACCTAATTTAGCTTTAACTAATGAGATCATGATCTATTAGAGCCCAATATCCCAATATGATGAGATTTGAGAATAACTTTTTTGAGTTAGTTATATTTTGGGGCTGTAATTCAACTAAAATTTGTATTGATTTGTTTTTTGTCAACTAGCCTAGTGGCTTTTAATTCCCTTCCTTATACTGCAGGTAAGGGGTTCGATCTCTGGTGTCTTGAGGATTTATAAAGTGACAACACCACTGGGCCACCTGTCCTCGGCAATTTGTATTGATTTGTAATGATTAATTTCAATTACTTATAATAAATCAATACAAATCATAAAAAATCAAACAAATCTTAATTGAATAATGACCTCTTAGTTAACTATTAGGTTGATGGTTTAAATTTAGATATTATTACCTCATAAAAATAATAAACGTATTTCAATTTTGTATATAAGATTATTTTTTAAATATATTTACTACAAAAATTAAGTAATGAATAATGCTCAAGTGATGAAAGACAAATCTATAACTACTCTTGCGTTCGAAGTAAAAAGGAGAAAAAACCTTGCGGGATTGGAAGAAAGTGGAAGATGAGTGAAAGATATCATAGGCTATTTGATTTAAACAAAAATGTTTTAACCGATAATATTAAAACATATGTTAATGTAAATTTAAAATTTCTATTTGGAAAAATTAATAGAGAACTAAATAGATTAAAGACATAAATTTTATAAGATATATTTCAAGGACACTACTCAAGCGATATAATAAAATACATTAATTTATAGCAGACTTGATAAGATAATTCAAATTCTATTGATCATTTATATATATTTCTTTTAAGGCCAAAAATTAATCTTATAATAAAAAACTTCACACATACAAAGTTAGGAGGTAAAAATTAAACCAAAATATATAATGCACATTGTTTACTCTTTATATGATTAAGGTTCTACAGAATAAATTTCCCCCTATAATTAATGGTATTGATAATTTTTGCACTATATAATTATTAAGATACACCTAATTTCTTCATTACTCGGTTAACCAAAACTAAACAAAATCTTCATATTTGATTATTTCAAAGTTCAGTCTCCACGCTCATGCATGTATAGAATATGGTCAATGTACATGTATTATTTGACATAAAGACATAGTCAAAGAATTGTTTCAGATAATGTGATGTACTAAATTATCCTAAGATACGACTTCAAAGGCCTAAGTCCACGATTTTGTCGGAAGTTTTTTAGTTAGCTTTGTCGACCATACATGTGATATATGCTTTTGAATTATTATATTTCAAGACATTACTCGATTTTACATGTTGATATAAAATTTAGTAAGATTTCAAAAATACTAAATAATTGGGAACACTTTAACCGTTGATTAAAATATGAATATGAAGAATGAATATGAAAAACAAAAAATTAAAATATGAATATGAATATGAGAAATTCAAAAAAAAATGTTAGATGTCATAAATAATTGGAAAAACTTTAACTGTTGGTTAAAATAACTTTTGATTTATTATTCTCTACTCCGTTGTTTTTAACTTATTGTGGTGGTTTATATACCAAGGCTAATTCAGTGACTATTTGAAAACTCTATAATAGTAAAATTTCAGCAAAATTGAAAAATATTGTTGGGAAATTAGAAAAGAAGAGTATAACAAAGGAATATTTTGAATGCCCTTTATCAAAAAAAAAACAAAGGAATATTTCTCTCTTGTTTGTTTTTTTTGTTTTACAAAAAAGATTCTAATTCCATTGAATACTCTTAAGATTTTATGGTTCATGTTTAACTGTATCCAATCATAACAGTCTTTTCAAAATATTTACTCGTAGACCCCTATATTCAGAAGTAGAGTTTTGTGGCATCGAGCATCTATAAATTTAAATAATAACGGAAAGAAAATACTTATTTCAAAAATATGATTTAAACCTAAAAAAAAATATATTAATTAATCCATATAACATTTCTGTATAGTGTGTATATATATATATATCAAAATATATATGATAGGTTTCTTTTATCGTGAAACTTATGGCAAACTAGTTTTTGGTTTTTAGTTTTTAGTTTTTGGTTTTTTTTTTTTGTCAACAATATTGGGCCACAACTGGCCGGCCCATTAGCCAAGTTTCTGCATAATGCAGGCGGCGGAACTCGATCCCGGGATGTGCAAGTGTGCCTGCCATTTAGTGGACTTACTCCTGCCACTGGACTAAAGGCCACTTGCTTTTGGTTTTTAGATTTTGGCTTTTTGGTTTTTGCAGTAAATTTAGTTTTTCAAAATCATGAATGACCAACATTGATAGTTTTTGGTTTTTGAACTTTTTTTTTATTATTTTCGTTTTTAAATGATTTTTTTATTCATAAATCTATAAAAAACATATTAAATTTTAGTAATAAAATTTTTGATCTGAAAAATAAAATCATTAAAACTAAAAACTTGTCAGATTTTTTATAAATAATATTAAAATTTATATAAATTATGCATAAAAATTTATTTCATAAGAAAATACATTATTTTATAAACTAATATTATCGTCGAGAATCCCATATTAATTCAGAAATTTCATCTCGAATGCCTTATATGTATTGCACTGAAGTGTTACTTTGCTCGAAATCTTCATGTGACACAAAGTCTTGTTCAACAGCACAACCATGGTCTGCTTCAAAGTCAACATCTCGTAGATTGGATAATTTAATAAAATTATGCAGTGCCATTGTTGCAGCAATTACTTTACGTTGAACATGTAAGGCATATCTTAGTTTTTCTTTTAAAACCCGCCATTTTGCTTTCCACACACCAAAAGTTCATTCAATAACCGATCGCAAAGAAGAGTATCGTTTATTAAACAATTCTCTTTGAGTACTAGGTGGTCTAGCTCCATTATATTCACCAGGGTGATATCTTACCCCTCGATACGGAGTAAGAAATCCAGGCCAAAGAGTATAACCAGAATCTCCCAAATAATATCTTCCTGTTGGTGGAGTTGGAAACTGATGATTTCCTTCCATTTCCAGCATTAAAACCTTTGCATCATGAGTTCGGAATACCAATATATGTATATGTAAATAACATGTCCAAATTGCATATTGCTAGAATATTCATACTTGTGTCGCCTTTTCTGTTCCAATATTTTTCAGAATTTCTTCCTGTAACAGTAACGGGAACATGTATCCCATCTATTGCACCAATAAATCCTCTAAAGTAAGGCCAATACCTTTTGTCATACTGTAACTTTGGATGAGGTTATGTGAGTTCTTCCGGACGAGGTCTAAGCAAGTCTACCGCCATATGTTCAAGAGCAGCCAACACTTCGTGAAACTTTCTTCCTTTGGTTTCCTGTGAATGACCAAATATTTTTCCGACATACCTCTGAGTTTCATTCTGAGCACATATAGTCAGAAAAATTGCAACGCTTTCCTGAGTGCTCACATTATCGGTCTCCTTTAAATTATAATCTTCTTGCAGTGTTTTACATAATTGAATGTACACAGGTGGATACATCCTAATTATGTTGTAGCATTGTTCCTCATGACCATGTATTAGTTCACACACATATCTTCAATCACGTTCCGGATCTAAGTTCATCGGTCTCTTTTCTATTCTCATTGAACAAGGATCCATGAATGATTCGCCAAAATTAATACTTTCATCTTCTGCCTCATCTTCTTCGAGCCAACTGTATAATGCTTGACTCTAAAAAAAAAAGAATAACATTTATTGAGAAATAATAATACTAAAAAATTATCATTCTACGACTAATAAACAAATACTTCAAAAACAAAAATAAATAATATTATTCTAGATTTTATTCTTGAATTTGTCTATTCATCTGTTCGTTTAATTCCAGATGTCCGCTCAAGATATTTTATTCTAGCATCGTCATTGGGTAGTGTTAGATAAACACATGCATGTGTCTCGTTGTTTTGAAGCACACTCACAGCTCCCCAATATAAAGAAGAGTCATAGTGAAGACCAGGGAGTGTTAGTAACGATTCAATTGCATGTTCTAACTTGTTATCTTGAGCTTGTTCATAAACTTTTGTTCGTTTCCTATAAGCTTCATTTGTCACGAAGTCGTACGAAACTTTTGGCGTTGTTCGTTTATTTTTCGAAGATGAAGAACGCGCAAAGCTTCCATATACACGCTTTGAACTTTGCTTGTTGGATGGTGTTTCATACAGGTTTTTTGCTGGCACGTCACCATCATCTTCAAGATTCACAGTTTCAGAGTCATTTTCTGTAAACGTCTCTGATTCTGTATAATTATCCACTCCTTAACCTGGATAGTATCTATCAGAAGTACTAATGTGTTTGTTGCCAAAAAGTCGATCCATTAAGTCAAGGTCATCAAGAGGGTTTGTACGGAGCTTTGCAGCCTTTGGTATTTCCTATATAAAAATCGTAAATATTAGTTAGTTATGTTTTATTAATTAATAAAATAATGTGATCTAATTTTATTATTTACCTCAATACGTTCCTTCCACCATGATTCATCCATTTCTATAGCTTGTGTAGTTGGATTAATTGCAACTTCAGTCTTTCGGAACAATCGACAGTAAATATCATACAGACTTTTTTGAGTGTAATATTTATTTTTAAGTGGAAGCCAGTCAAAATTTTGACCTGTTGCATCTTGAAATCCTTTTACGATTCTCGCTTTGCTCTCTTTTTTTAAAGGGCCAGTACGCCATTCTATAAATTCCATCTCACTCTCATATACCACTAGTAGAGAGTGAATCATACTATCCGTCCACGATGACTTTGACTTTAATAAGTAATTACACATATATATTTAGTCAACTAATATTTGTAAACTAAAGCAATATATATCTTACTAAAATAAAGATATTAAGTAAATAAATACATGTTTGCCGTTTGAGGATTGTCCTTGATAATCCATGCCTACACGAAAATATATTGTAAGATAACATATTATTTTCAAAATAATTATCTGAAAAGAGTAGATGAATTTTCAATAAGTAGAAAAAATTGAACTTTAAGCTTTCAAAGATGTTAAAAAACTTGATTAACTTTTGTGTTGTGTTTAGAACCAAAAGTGTTACTCTTTATATAGCACTTTAACATGCTAATTTTAGTATA